>NMRB01000555.1:42365-53495 GCA_002633025.1 Notospermus geniculatus
CGAAGAGTGAAATTCACTCATTTGGAGTGAGGCAGGGACCACTCCATGAAGTCACTCCATTAGAGTAAAAGTCGCCACTGTATATATTGGCATTAGAAGCAACTAAACACTGTCTGTCTCAAAATGCAAAAATATTTTTTGGATTCTGAGAGAGAAAATAGGGCTGGAAGTATTTTTGTTCCATCTAATGCCAATACAACAGTGGCGACTTTCACTCTAATGGAGTGACTTCATGGAGTGGTCCCTGCCTCACTCCAAATGAGTGAATTTCACTCTTCAACATTTAGAGAGTATGATGAGCTCTTTAGTGGACGGATGGACACCAACTTCCGTAAAGATGAAGATGATTTTACTCGACAAGTGAAATAGCAGAGCAGCAGGGACGGAACAACTACATGTAATGTGATTGAGCCAACGCCATCTTTTTCGGATCTCTGACCACTCATTTTACAACCAACGCGCCCGCAGTGTTGTCCAATCCTCCTTGCCCGCTGGGGGAGTAGGCAGAGAACAAGATGAGTGGATGTTAGAAGATAAGAAGCCAGTTCAACGACACGATGTGCAATCTTGTTCGTTGTTAGCACGAGATCTTGGGAGAGAAAAAACACCATCACACGGCTCACACGTTTTTTTTGGATTGCATATAAACCGCTGTCCACGTAATTGTTCCCAGCGGACATGACAGTAAAACTGCTCCTCCTGCGGCTTTCGTATCTGGTTCACCACAGCCGGAGAAGATGCGTTTACCAATCATCGTGCGTGGGCTGAAAGAGGCCTCCTCGAGTACTATCCTCCTACGATCTGGTACCATTTCACTGTTTCCAATTCCAATTACTATACTAGGATGTCAGCTAATCAAGAGAACCCCTCGATCGAACGCTGTTTCGAAGTCCGTGTCGTCTGCTAGCAGTTTTATATTGGTTTCATTGATTTGTTTACATGAGATAAAAAGTGATCTGCTGTGATAACAAATGGTCGTGACCGTTGTTAGTATTGGCGAAGACAATATGGCTTTTGTTGGCTCTCCATCCAGCGACTATGACCCCTACTTAAAACACAATCCGTGCGTTTCATTCCATCTCTGCTGATCAATAGATTAGCTCTTCGGAAGTCGGGATATTGTCTTTTGTGTCAATGTCAGGAAGAAGGTATTCAGAACGTTGTGGATTGGGATTACAACTAATTCTAATTTCTATACCCCAGCCTTTCTCTCCAAAAGCAGCAGTGCGCCTCAAAGAGCTACCGTCGAGGCTTGAGCCACTGGTGTCGTCAAGAAAACACTTAAGACGTCGACATTATTGCTACTTCTACCCTGGAAGCCAGGGTCGATACTGTTTATATGTCTGTACTTGACATGAATTCGACCGCCAAACGTTCAGTGTAGGGGGCTTTCACTGAACGAGGTCCACGATTGGGTAAGCGGGATCGGCTCTCACCGTCAGGGAATCGATTTACAAAGGAGAGGTTGACTTATTTTTTACACTGTAGCTGCGAAAGGTGTGTGCAAGGTACATCCGATATCTAATTATTCCGTCCTTGTATCACGAAAGTTTTAGTCGATAGGAACTAGGAGACCGAGACAACGGCTCACATCATGGAATTTGCAGGCACAGCAGTAGTCAAAATGTCGAACGATGCTCTCATGGATACCTTAATGACCGTCTTTAATTTCTACATCCCCTGCGTCGTCATATCTCTGGGCTTTATTGGAAACACACTGACGCTCATCATGATGACTCAAAGCATCAGACAACGTCGAAATGTGGTCATGTCCTACCACTTCAGAGCCTTGGCTCTCGGCGACAGTGCGATGTTGCTGTTCGTCATGTACCAGCGCATCATACTGTCCCGCTTTCCACATGCGTTTGATCTATACGGGAACTTCCTGTGCAAGGAATTCTTTTACATACTCTTTGTGTGTTTCGGTGTTTCTGTCTGGAACGTTGTCATCATTTCCATTGATCGTTTCGTTGCCGTCTGCTTCCCTCTCAAGGCATCATCTTGGTGCACAGTCCGCAAAGCCAGGATTTGCTACTTGTCGAACCTTTCGTTTCATCTTCTCTTCAACTCGATCAAGCTATGGAAGGAATACCGAGTCGACGATACAAACGTTCACACAGCAACTTGTGTCAACCCTCGGCACTTCCCACCGTGGTTCGAGAAATTCATCTTAATGTTTTATGAAGCAATCGTCAACTACGCCTCTCCGCTTATCGTTCTTGTCCTAAACGTCTTCATCCTGGTGCAGTTCCGGCAGCGGGGCAGAGAACTTGACCGGATGGAAAAGATGGGACAGAGTAAAAAACACGAGAAGCAAGAACGTAGTCTAACCGTCATGATGATGGTTGTAGCTTTCACTTTCATATTCCTAATGGCCTATTATCCACTCGAGGCTATCGTGTGGGATTTTATCATCCCAGACCTTGGGAAGATGTACCCACGGATCAGAGAACTTAGCTTTTATCTGGCGTTTTATTTTACCGGCCTCAATCAGTGTCTTAACTTTTACATCTATTTCTTTGTAAACGCGTCCTTCAGGGCTGACCTCAAGCGCTTGTTTCATCGAACATCTTGATGCGTCTGAATATGCAGGCTGGTCATAAGTTCGTTGGCTTTTATAGCGCGCAGTTCAATGCCCCTGGGGGCCATGGTTACAAAATGCATGCATTATACAAAATAATTGTTGCTCGTCCTGTCATCTCTCTGCGTAATTTCGTATTTAGGATGTCAGAACGGAGGTTGCGTGCACCCGAAGACACTTCCTTTCTACCCTTCCCTTTATGATGAGATCGTCTACCACTCCGTTGATGGTGGGAGGGATTATTGTGTCATCATTTCGGGTTCACAGATAATGGTAACTCTCTCTAAATTTCGTTACTTTAATTGCACCGCCTTCAGCTGCCCCGATGATGAAAGCCAACACAATCTGTTGACTTCACACCATCAGGCAACACCAACACACACTGGCTCTGATCCAAGTAGCATCGTAACCTTTATCTTTTGTAGGATGCAATACAGAAACACTGCCTTTCGAGAAGCCGGTGGCTTAGTCGTGGTCTTACAACAGCGTATAACACCCTATGTAACACTAACTTTGCGACGTTCGATGTCTTCGATCCACCCCCGAAAGTGGAATCATGAGTCGAGCGCGTTCCATGATAATACCTCTAATCTCTGCTACCTTCATTAGGAATCCGATATCTGCTCGCCTTCAAGTCAGCATCCTACGCTGTCAGATTGACATTGGATACGGGCCGTCAAATCCTCGGTGGAACATCGATCCTTCGACATGATAAGACACGATGGTTGTTAGAAGGCGAGGCGTCAGAATAATCTATTTCGATTGGCTTCTGCCTGGGTTTCTTAATGTATACCTCGAGATTTGCCTTTTTGTGTTTATTGTGCGATTTGCTGGTCATTAATCATTATTACTTTGATTTGGTCCAGCAGCACAGATTCTGTGTTAGTTGTACTCCTCCTCCGCACTGGTGATGACGAATGCCTTGATTTACAGCCAGCGCTTTGCATCAACGTGTACTACTTCAAACAAGCGAGTCCGGCATACCTTACCACAAGAGAGGTCCCTGACTGTACCTGAACGGTCGGGTCAGCCATCTCGAAACCATTATTGGAAGTCTAACTGACGGCAGCTAAGCAACGGCATGTCCCAGGTGACGTGATATTGACGCTTTCTAATGCCAGCTTGGTGTCGCTTCATTATTGGCTCTGTGGCCACCTAATATATACATCTTAGCGGCCTAAAGGTTACATACTTAACTTCAAGTAAGTGTAGACACAGACGTGAGGAGTTGGCAGGGTGGTAAACTATGTGATGATTGAATCAGCCGGGGTTGCTTGGTAGGCGCCTCACGCTGCTATCGCCTTGGGAATCGCCGCAAATCAACCGTAGTATAAACCCGGCCATGACTTGTCGTACATCGGAACAAGATATGGATCACATGTTTGTTTTCCCTTTCAATCCTTTTAGTATTACATCGTTGTATACCATCAATCTCCAAAGTTCTCCCCTGAGAGAACCCACCAACACTAGAGAGATTAAAACCAGTGAAATTGAATATTCACTTTGTTTGTCTTAGCCTCAACGTGGTGAGACGTTTTGAGTTAATTCCGTTTTCGGGAGGCATAATTGAATTTGAAGAAGCTGCTTTGCCCACGATACATAAAGCAGTATTTGTGATGGCCGTGAAATTGCGATTTCACTTTGTTTACATTCTACTCAACCTGCAATTAGACTCTGCTAGAGAGGGGTCCTGGGAGATGGGGCTTCCTCAGACTAATTGAATCTGTTGACGGCAGAGATAAACAAAGCTACATTTTTCTTTTTTATGTTGAAATGAAGTGGAACGTTCCAG
This sequence comes from Notospermus geniculatus, assembly GCA_002633025.1. NCBI lineage: Eukaryota > Metazoa > Nemertea > Pilidiophora > Heteronemertea > Lineidae > Notospermus > Notospermus geniculatus. The sequence goes on from NMRB01000555.1 coordinate 46,739, forward strand.
GTATCCTCGAAATGTTTTGATGAGGAGAAATTTCCTCTCCGGCGCGCGCCTATCATTGATAATATTGGCGAGGAATGGAAAGTTTTTTAGATAAATTGTTTGTTGTTCATAACTTTGAGAATTAATGGAAAGATACATCCTCTCGGTTATTACCAGTTATGCTATGACATGTAGAGCTATTCCCAGTTTCATCTCAGCAACATTTCATATATTCTGATGCTCGTCGAAGTATTGCTATCAGGTTTCCATCTAAAGGTAGAAATCCACTGCTGATTTTCTGCTTTGCGACTTGCTTTGCAACCTGCTACCTGCGATTGAATACGATCGCAAGGAACTGATACTGGTCGCCGACCGATTGCCGAATGAAATTGACCACATCTTCGCCTTTGGTGGAAATCACGTCTAGCGAGTCCACTACGGCGATCGAGTGCCCAGTTGCAACGCAACCCAGTTGCAAAGCAAGTCGCAACGCATAATCAGCCTGAAAATCAATGATGGATTCCTAAAATTGTGCCGATTCGTGTCTGTCTGCTTAGTGCAAAGCCAACACCAACACTCAGTTGGCTGTGTGGATACTGGTCATTTCGCCCTCGACCGCACGTTGCGAGCAATTCGCTCTCGGCTGGAATGATTAGCGCACCTAGCGACACTAGGCTGCGACTGGGTACGATTCTTGACAGCCAAGGGCGAACCCATGGAACCGGTAAGGGCGAAACGACCGCATGCGCGCTGGGAGTTTTGTCCATTGTAACTTTGAAGGTCATTTGAACAGTCGGAGATCTTGCACTTGTATTGCTCTGACCTAGACGGAGGGCAAAACACAGAGTAACCAACCTAACAGAATCTGAAGTGTGGCTCTCTGTTGACTCCTGACATAGTGCAAAATCAGGAACGCACACGAGGCCCCTTCTTCTCTTTCCTGTACTCAACCTTCGCTTTTCATTCTATTCCTTGTAAAGTATGAAGTCTTAGCTCCATGACTAGGTTACCCACCTCTCTTCTACGAAATCATCGGCTCCATGATGAGGAATGGCCATGGAAACCAATGGCTAATCATTAGAGTTCTATTAGCCCATTTGAACTGATGTACCCCAGGTGCTTCTTCACAACCACCTGCAGGTACTTGAAAACGGATTCATTCGTGGAGAGTCGGCATCTCGAGAAGTGCCTCGGCTCAAATCCACCTCAAGCGAACCAAAGCAGGTGGTAGGCACTCTGCGAAAGCCATCACTCCTGCAAGTCTTCAAGGGCGACTCGTAACCGAAGATGCGTCTGATATCGACACGAATGAGGATGGTGAACTTCTGAGCTGTGCAGGAAGCAGAAACAAGAGCGTGTCACCTCTTTTGTGTCGATTGCTATTCCCGTTCATCTCCTCTTTCTTGACACAGCGCAGGGGTATCCGAATTTCCCCCACTCTTTCCTTGCCAGTGCTTGTAACGTCGTCTTTATATAGCTCCCGACTGAATATTCTCGTATAGGGTGACTGGATGTTTTAAAAGATGTGGAACCACGAAGAGCCTAAAGCCAGCTTCTTGGGCAGTAGCCAGGAAGGAACGGACCTTGCTTTCTGGTTGATTTCTTGATACAGTTAGCGCTTCATTGAATATTGTATGTTGATCATCGATATGTGGGCAACTTCCTATGCATCTAAATTCAATTGAACGGTCTATTCTCGAGGACTAGGTAATGGGACAGGACTTTTATTTTAGCCTACCTGCAGACGCTTTAATTTCTGTCTGAGGCGGTGAAGTATTCTCTTCACATGACTAACTGTGGAAGCCACGCGCCACCAGTAACCGCCGTTTACTTGATTAATGAGTTTCCAGAATCGTAGAAGCGTAACCATCAAAATTGAAAATACTGGCTGAAGGTCGGTCCGCAGATATCCATCAATTTAACTTTACACATGATTAATGCGCTCCTGTTTACGATGGTTCAAAGGAGATGTGGATTTGCACGGCGGGGGTTCAAAATGGGATTTCAAGCATCAAACAACGCGATTCACTAGTTGCCTTTAATAATCCTGCGAGTTTTTTTCGATCCGAACCTCTTGAACCGAATGCAGAAGACTAGAAATGGATCATCCGACGTAATTGCTGAGGGATGACATGACTTGCCGTATAACTCGATTAGATACAACACTTTTTTGAAGTCATGACAAAGTTAATGAAATTTGTGGAACTTCAACTGTCAAATTACGTTCAGGAGATAATTAGAAATCCTCTTTTTTCTACAAATGCATGGCAAATAATATCATTTATCGCTACAAGCTGACGATATGCGATCGTTTATGTGTTGTCAAGACCTCTCGTGCAAGAGGGTGACGTTGTAAGCCTAGGTCACACTGTGGCGACTTTGGCGGGCGAATCCCCGCGAATTAGAATGAAATGGACCATGGACCATGGACCATGGACCATGGACCATGTGCTCACACCTTTGGACATAATGTTGTAATGACAGAGAGAGGTATGTTCATGGTCCATCGACCATTTCGTTTTAGTTCGCGGTGATTCGCCCGCCTAAAGCAGGGTTCATTGGCACACGAATCCGATCCGTTTCCAGTCCGTTTGCCCCTAGTTTTCCGTATACGACAACGCTGAAGTCCATTTGATAGATTTTTTACGGACATGAACCGGACCAATTCCGTGCGCCAATGAACCTTGCTTAAGTCGCCACAGTGTGACCTAGGCTTTACACAGGATCATCAGGCTGCTAAGTCTGAGCGCAGGTCCGAACTCGGATACTCCGTCGTTGCGGATCTTGTAGCAGATGTGGAATTCAGTTCAATTCCCGCGCTGGGAGGTTGGGTAGGTCTTGTTGTCCACCTGTCCAGGGCACCATAAAACTTGCCTCTCAAGGTAGGTTCACACTTCGTTTGGCGTGTAACAGATGTTGCGCGTCGTCTTCCAACATTGGTCGACGACAGTTGCTGACGGCAAGTGCTGACCCTCTCGCGGAACCGAGGGTAAACCCACCTCGAAGAGTTTTCCGCTCCCGCCTTCTTTTCCTAGTTACATTTGGGATGCATTAAAGGAGTTAGACGCCGAAGTTGTAAACAAGCTGGTTTGTTTACAAACATGGTCGGCAAACTAGTTTTATGCCTTCGTGCAGGTGGCAGCACCAGTCGCGCCCCGTGATCGTTAGACTGGTTCCCGGTCCGATGCAACTCACTCACGATATTCACGTCAGTACACATCACCGACAATAGGTGGCAGCACCGCAGGCGTCGCGTGGATAGAGAACCAGTGAGTGAGTGTTTACAACTTCGGCGTCCAGCTCCTTTAAGCGGAGACTATGTAGATCTGCTGTCAGATTCAACTGTTGAACTCGACAATTTCTCTGACATTCATGCTCTCCTCCTGGGAGATGTGATACATGTACGTATAAAAATACCCAGCTGATGGAATTTTTCAAGTGACACGATAACATTAATTGCCATTTATGTGTAAAGCATCAATAGCATTAGATTTTAACCTCTGGTGGTGTTAAAAGCGGGAGCCAATTGAGTGTTTGCTTTTCCTACTCGTCTTTATTACTGCTAATGCACATCGTGTTCAAAATGGTTGCCTCATTTGAGGTTAGCCATCATCCTGGCGGGTCATGGGTGATTTCAGCAATCCTGTTAGTTGACTAGATAAACATGGCAGATAATTCTGCATTATGCACTAATTCAACCACGTCAGCCTCAATTGATGTCGATACCACTGGAAAATAAAATACGGCGTGACGGGATAACATGCGATTAGCTACGCACACGGCTGGCTAATACGATGCAACACAAATTATTGGTGAATCTATTATCATATTCAAGCTATTCATAGCTCACATAGGTTGGAGCTGTTCTGATCAAACTGGTGCATGCGCTGAGACATTTTTATTGTCTGTCTGTCCGTCTGAATCTTTTCTAATTATATTTGGTCCCCATTAGCTACAACATTTAAAAATGTTGTAGCTACTTGCATGTATATCAGCGATAACTTCTCAAAGCTTTGATGGTTGCCGAACCTGTACGAAGGTTGCACGACTGGTTCCCGTCTTTTCCACTCCACTCCTGCGGGCTCATTTGTGGAGTGAGTGCCGCGGGAGTGGAGCGGCAAAGACGGGTACCAATTCTTATTGCTACATGTACGTATGTACCTCAGCCGCAAAGGAACCTTCTCCTGCATCACCAGGACGAGCGATCAGGTGGCGGACGCACTATACCACATCGGTTGCTATGCGATGAATAATCTTCATATTCCTATAGGACCGTCACAGCTTTGAACAAAACTCATATTTGTGCCTTGTCATGTGTCCCAATGAGAATTCTGTCTCAGAAATTCAGCTTAAATTTGAAAAATGCTGATAAGTTTTTCCCTTGGGTTTCGGTTCCGGCACGAGAGATGTCGGCGAATCTGCGATCACGTTGATGCCTCATTGACGCGACAACAGGTTCGAAGAGATAAAATATAATGCCATGAAATCCGGCGAAAAATTGATGCCTCTCGAAGGACCGAGAAAACTGTTCGACATTAAAATGTAGAAGGGGTGGAAATAACTTTTATAAGAGAATGATAAAGTGGGAAAAGGAATCGTCTAAACGATCTCCGACAGTTACCTATTTAACATTGGACCTTCGTTTAAATGCACAGCACACTGTGGACTTTTCGGCAAACTGCATTAGCTCGAAATGAGTTTTCGATCATTGGAGAACAAGATATCCTCGATACCACTTGTCGGAGCTAGACAGACGTTTCACATCGCGCACAGCTGGCTGCGGTTCCTGGTCGAGCCCTTGACCAAGAAGACATGTGATATAGATGTCTCAGATGACAAACGAGCATCGTACATGCCATCAGTAAATATTGTACGATTCCTTTTGGAATGTTGCCGCGCTGGCTTTGCACATGTACACGCGAGTTATTTCCTTCTTATAATCAGAATCGCCCCATGGGTAATGGAAAACAAGCCGTTTGAAGCGTTACCGCCTGTTGCTGAATTGCTGGTTCTTTATTTAAAGCAATGCCACAGCCATGTCAGGCTTGTGTACGTGTGACAGATGAAAAGAGTGATTATGAAAGTGAACGATAAACGTAAAAGATACGATTCAAATTCCAGCTCCAGGAAAGGAGTCTTGTCGTATCGTTTACGTTTGTCGTTCCTTTTCGCAACCTCTCTAATATGAATCCTCACAGATATTTCCCATCCTACAGTCTCGACATACCAACCTTTAATTCACCCATTTCAGTTTCCAAACTGAGTGCACCGGAAACGGAAACGTTGAAAGGAGCTTCGCCGGAAGTCAACAGCAAATGGTAAGCACGAGGGCATGATGCAGTATTTGCTTTTTCCTGTTCCCTGACCCGATAATGTTAAGAACATATCCGTGCTCTTCGGGCGTCACGTCGGCGTCCAGAAGATGCGAAGAGCAAAAAACCTCTTTGCATTGGGAAGATGAAAGAAGTTGTGGCTTGCTTGCTGAGATTGATGACTGTCAACATAATTGATGTCCCTCTGGGCTCAGGGCGGCACGCAATATGTTTCTTTTGCACCAGAAGAGGTTTAGCTATGCATCTTTTTAATGGAAGAAAAGCAAGATAAAAATCACATATTCGGTCAGAATGAATAAAAACACGTTTGCTTTGGTTTCTTAACACGAGATGTAATAAACTGGTGAACAAAAACATGTATTAATGAATAAATTAGATTGGTATTGATCAATAAATAATAATGGTCATCACGGCGATCGGTGACTTCGTGCCCGATCGATTCTCAGGAAGAGGATTGTACGATGAGATGTGAGTAACCATCGATGGATATCGACGTTGCGTTTCCTTCCGATGTGAGAGTTACTTCTCTTGACAACTAGCCAACGCATCGACCCGCTGATGTCTACAGCCGGCTGTTCCTTGGCTTAGATTTGCGGGGTTGTTGTGGTCTTGGCGGTGTCTACCTTGTAGGCCTACGGTGTGTAAACGTACCCGTAACTTCCTTTCTAAGAGGTCACCAACCAGGTGTAACAGAAGAACGTCTTCTGTAAAAAGTGTCCGTTCCTATCCCATACAATTAAGGTGTATGATAGAAACCAATCGCAAGAGAATATAACAATAGGATTTGTTGTTCACAGGAGAGTTTTGGTCCGTGACCCCTCAGAAAAGGAAGGTACCACGGTATGCTTGCTTGAACTTGAACATCCCATTAACATCCAAGTTGTCTTGGATGTACGCCTTTGACAGGGCACATCCGCGATATACATATAAAATCGACACAAAATGATAAACCATACTATCCCCTATTTTCATATCATATCCTGCTATCGACTTGCAACAATATTTATTTCGTCGATAAGACAAAATACTACTATTTCATTTGTCCCGTCACATCATATTATGTTACGCATATCTGTAGTCGTGATCGATGGAAGAAATTGCAGCACTGATAAGCAACTGCAGCTAGGTCAATAAATCATTGCGTACCATCGTCCTCAGGACACGAAACTACTTCATCTCCGCCTGCATGGACGGCAAAAATGATCTCTGAAAAGATTATGGATCGGGAAAAAACGATGTCTTATTCGGCATCACAAAATATCAATGGACTTTCCGTGATCTGATATATTTGGTTCATTCAAGTTATACCCTACCGCGTTTTCCGAGTATACTACGTCAATATATTGTGTACCCATTGACATTCTCTCAGGCGGTGAATCTCGTGTCAGTCTTTGTCGCCTGTCACCGAGCAACGTTAGTGCTGCTGTAATGCCAGTAATAAAAAG
>NMRB01000555.1:70404-82271 GCA_002633025.1 Notospermus geniculatus
GGTGGCCAATTTTGGAACAAGGGAAAAAGCCGAAAAATAGACTATCTCCAACGCGATTTTTTGGCTATGACCCGTCTCCGTAAGTTTCGCTAAAGAGAAACCTAAGTCAGTAATTATATTAATTATGTATATTAAAACTCTTAATGAATACAATGATTGTTTTGTTATGAAGGCCTAACTTCTGTAAGTGAACACCACAACTTCTGATATGAACTTGGTAGTTTTTCATATCTTGTGTCCTTAATTACGTGGGCACAAGATATGAAAAGCCAGTCACCAAGTTCACAACAGAAGCTGTGATGAACACGTGACGTTCATGTCAATATCTACATCCTATGATCTCAAATATCTCTGAGGTTATATTGTCATAATCAAATGCAGTTTTCAACATTGAGTTGAGAGAGTTCTGTTCAGTGTATTTCCGATGTGTTGATGATTTTTCGACGAGCTGTTGACGTCCCACACCACACATCGGTAAGACACTCAACAAAATTCTCAACTTGGTTGAAAACAGCACCAGTTCTTGCGAGATATTTGAGATCGTCGGTGTCTATATTGTTATGAACGGCACTGTACAGAAATTAGGCCAACATGTACATCAAAATCGGAAGTACATCAAAATCGGGAAATCGGACCATTATGTACAACAAAAATTAGCCTATACATAAAAACGGGAAATCGGATGTCATTTATGTAGGCCTACATGTACATCAAGTAAGGATTTCGAAATGAAGAACGCTCCGCCAATTCAATCAATACTTGGACGTGTCGGGGGTAGAGTCAAATCTGAAAAGATAAAATAGAATTCCCAATGAATACAAACGGACAACAAAACAACATGGGCAAAATTCGGGTGGAGAAAGGGGGCAATTTCACACAAATATGGCGGCCCCGAGCAGCTGAAGGTATTCACCAGGCTATACAACATGGCGACCACAATGGCGGCCGAGGAAAACATGGCGGGAAATGACAACGACAAACTAAACTTACCGATTATACATTCAGGTCTGAAATATAGGCAAGTCACCAGCGTCGTCAAACATGTCACCATCATGGAGGAACTTATGATGAAGCTTCGAGACATTCTGAAAAGAGAGGAAAGCCTAAATAGAATGTAATCCCTTCCAGCTGAACTGAAGACAAAATGGCCCGCAAAATGGCCGACGCACATGTAAGAAATTATTACATGTACATGGGCGACAAATATACGAGAGCTGGTTTCGGCAAGACGCAGGGGTTCCACGACTCCTAAATGTACCAAAAATCGAGCATTACGGCTTTAGTATTACTTGTGGTCATAAATAACATTGGTGCAGAGAAATATTTGTATCTTACCTTGAATTTTGAGATGTTTTCCTTCAATAAAAATCCGTAAAAAAACAAGCATGCTTCTTCCTCCTGCCTTTATGGTGCACCTCTACCCAAGTACGTGCGCACCCCTTGACTTCTGCCCTTCAACTGGCTGTTCGGCCGAGACACGTGACACACCCTGCGATCGGAGCGCCACTGGCGGCGAAAATTAAAGGAGCACGATGTGCAGTCTGTATGCACAACTCCTGTCGACGTAGAGGAAGCCCCCTAGCGGCAGCAATACGAACTACAAAAATCCATTGCGAAAGCACGTAACCATACCTAGTTCGCTCCGTCCTGCGTTCAATGGGATTTGACGGCAAATTACTGTAGAAAATGCGAATGCAGGAAACTGGTCTGTTTAGAAGAAGGATATACCTACAAAATGATACCAGTTGTCTCCTGTTGTCTATATCAGAACAGCTCGGCAGATGGCCTGGAAACTTTGGTTACCTCTTGTCCTCAGCCAAGTTTCAGTCAGCCCAGTTCGCTGCGTTCTCCGTTCAATGGAATATAACGGCAAATTACGGTAGAAAATGCGCATGCAGGACACTGATCTGTTTAGAAGAAGGATATACCTACAAAATGACACCAATTGTCTCCTGTTGTCTTTATCAGAACAGCTCGGTAGATCGCCTGGAAACTTTTGGTACCTCCTGTCCACAGCCAAGTTTCACTTAGCCCAGTTCGCTTCGTCCGGCGTTCAATGCAAGACGGCAAATTACGGTAGAAAATGCGAATGCAGGAAACTGGTTTGCTTAGAAGAATGACATACCTACAAAATGACACCAGTTGTCTCCTACTGTCTATATCAGAACAGCTCGGCAGAAGGCCTGGAAACTTTGGTTACCTCCTGTCCTCAGCCAAGTTTCACTTAGCCCAGTTCGGTCCGTCCTCNGATCTGTTTAGAAGAAGGATATACCTACAAAATGACACCAATTGTCTCCTGTTGCCTTTGTCAGAACAGCTCGGCAGATGGCCTGGAAACTTTCGGTACCTCCTTTTCTCAGCCAAGCTTCACTTAGCCCAGTTCGCTCCATCCTGCGTTCAATGCAATTTGACGGCAAATTACGGCAGAAAATGCGAATGCAGGAAACTGTTCTGCTTAGAAGAAGAATATACCTACAAAATGACACCAGTTGTTTCCTACTGTCTATATCAGAACAGCTCGGCAGATGGCCTGGAATGTTTTGGTACCTCCTGTCCTCAGCCAGGTTTTACTTAGCCCAGTTCGCTCCGTCCTCCGTTCAATGGAATATAACGGCAAATTACGGTAGAAATTGCGCATGCAGGACACTGATCTTTTTAGAAGAAGGATATACCTACAAAATGACACAAATTGTGTCCCGTTGTCTTTATCAGAACAGCTCGGCAGATGGCCTGGAAACGTTTGGTACCTCCTGTCCTCAGCCAAGTTTCAGTTAACCCAGTTCGCTCCGTCCTCCGTTCAATGGAATATGACGGAAAATTACGGTAGAAAATGCGAATGTGCAGGAAACTGGTCTATTTAGAAGAAGGATATACCTACAAAATGACAGCAATTGTCTCCTGTTGTCTTTGTCAGGAGGTACCGAACATTTCCAGGCCATCTGCCGAGCTGTTCTGATAAAGACAACGGGACAGAATTGGTGTCATTTTGTAGGTATATCCTTCTTCTAAACAGATCAGTGTCCTTCATGCGCATTTTCTACCCAAAAAATCGGCTTTCCCCCGGCTTCTCCCCTTGTTCCAAAATTGGCCACCAGGTGACCACTTGGCGCTGTTAGTTGGACTGGACTAGCTGAGCCAATCAGTGAGTTGGAGACAGAGTGGCTATTCAATACTTGAAATCAAGTATTGAGTAGTCACTTTGTCTCCAACTCACTGATTGGCTCAGCTGGTCCAGTCCAACTAACAGCGCCTGGTGGCCAATTTTGGAACAATGGAATGTTCGAAAAATAGACTATCTCCAACACCGAATACCTTCTCTACTGTCCCTCCGAAATTTTGGCCTACAGTAAGAAAAAACAAAGCCCTAGTTATAGTATTAAGATATATTAAATCAAGTCTACCTATCACAAAGTTCGGGATAAACCCAACAGAGTTGCTGACAATGATAGCCGAGTTCTCGAAGTCTGTTCAGGGGCAGATGGTCAAGTCCACGATCTCGGACGTGACATTTTTTTGACTTGGTGCAGTCTCTGCAACAGATGGCACCAAATAGGCCCGATATGATGCAGGGAACTTAAACGTTATTTGATGCTATCAGATGCAGAGACTGCACTGACTAAGTGAAATGTCACGTCCGAGATCATGGACTTGACCATCTGCCTCTAAACGGACTTCGAGAACTCAGCCTTTTAGGCGTGCTGTACATCAAATACGGGAAATCGGATGTCGATGATGACGAGCATTATGTACAACGAAAGAAATGCTAAATATCAAAATCGGGTGACCATGGTGACAAACATCATGTACACTCTTGTAGGAAAGTAAAAGGACAGCAAGTTTTCCTAAATATCGCAAAAACCATTGGAGCTACAGCAATGGTATTTGCACCCAATCTGTACCAACATGTTAGGCATAGAACCATGGTGTTTTGCCAAATATCAATTTTAATTACGAGAAAAATGACAATTTGTAATATCACTTTTTTCACAATTTTCAAATTTTCTTTCTTCATTACATTCAGCTTGCCTGACTGAACAATATCTGCAACTTTTCCCTTTTAAAATCTAAAGAGAAAATGTCTCTTTTGGCATTTTGCAGCAAAATATATCCCTTTCATACAGTCAAGCAGACAACACCTCTTGGACAGCCCCTCTTTACCAGGGAATCTTGGCGTCATAACAGGCTGTGATCAACAAAACCTGTGGTCTCCCAAGACTCCACATGTAGTTATATTGACAGTAAGACCGAACTTCCTTTTGCAATAAAAGCCAATTCATGGTATTGATGAGGTTTTGCACTGAAAAGACGGGTTCAAATCAGTGTCACTTCTCATGATTTCGTGCGGAACGTGAGAACTGAAGTGGACAGCCCCAGGCCTAGACTTCAGACTATAAAATCCGTATAGAGGGGCTGTCCCAGAGGTGTTTCTACATGACTGTGTGAGTGGGATTTATTTTTGCTAAAAATGCCAACTTGAGATTTTAAAAGGGAAAAGTTGCAGATGTTGGTCAGTAAGGCAAGTTGAATACAATGAAGAAAGAAAATTTGAAATCGGACGATTTTTCAAAAATTGTCAAGAAAGTGATTTTATAAAATGTCATTTTTCTCTTAATTAATTAAAATTGATTTTTGGCAAAACACCATGGTTCTATGCCCAACATGTTGCTACAGATTGGGTGCAAATACCATTGCTGTAGCTCCAATGGTTTTTGTGATTTAGGAAAACTTGCTGTCCTTTTACTTTCCTACAAGAGTGTACAACGACAGAAATAAAAATAAATAGGCCTACACACCAAAGATGCCAGGAAATCGGATGTAAATGGTGACACAACATAGGCCCCTTTCGAAAGTCGGCCATTTTGGCGCCGAGGGTAAAAGCAAATGGGAAAATACATTAACTTTTGACAGAAGTTGCAGAAATGACTGTCAGAAACGCTTGAAATTTGGCAGACATGTTATGAGGGCCAATTCATTGAGAAATATGTGAAAAGAATTGGGTGTCATCGATCAATTTTTGAAGATTTTCGTCACCTGAACAATAGAAGGTTTAAAGTGTCTGTTAATCCACCTATTGTTCAGGTGTAGAAAATCAGCAATTTCTCGAAAAGTTTACGATGACACCCAATTTTTTGTCACACTTCTCAATGGTTTGACCATCACCACATTTCTGCCAAATTTCATGCGTTTCTGGCAGTTATTTCTGCAATTTCTGGCGAAACCTAATGCATTTTCCCATTTTTCCCATTTGTTTTTACCCTCAGCGCCGAAATCGGATGATATAGGCCTACTAATAGTTGGATAAATCCACTGCGTAAATGTAAGATATTTGTCACAATCTTATGGTCTGCATCCACTCACAGCAGGTTACCTGTCTCTCTTGGGGCCCGATGTCAAGTCCTTTCCCCATGACTAGACTACGGTAACATCAGCAATGAAACCGCACGGCAGAAAAAAGCCAAGTCCTATCAGAGTTCATTAACACGTGATAAACCGATTCGTATATCAAGTCCTGGTATCAGAGTTCATTCCTCAGTATGTGGAATCCGATTCGTATATCAAGTCGTACAGCCGTGATATCAGAAACCGTCACGAACTATTTCGTTTCCTTCGATATGGTTGGAGCAGGGGGCTCCAAGGAGGGGACCATTTGGAAGCTGGAGGCTGAAAAAGAGGTTCATATTGAATAAACAAGCATGTAATGTTATCCGCGGGGGGATGGCCCCATTTCCTGGCGATTCTTTCGACGGAACAACAGATGGCAGTCGGTGGCACCGCAGGGCGCCTTGTTCCATGATCACTTTAGAGATGAAAAAAGTCTTATAGACCTTTCCAACAAAGATGGCGGTCTAGGAGTTCTCACCATGACGTCACTTCCGACCGGGGAATCTCAAGTTCAGCCGTCAATCGACAACCGTGGACACTGCTGGGGATTCTAAATTCGTACCCCGAGAGATTAGCAGCAACTTACTGCGTTTCTTCATTCCGTAAAGGGCAGGTCATCTCGTCACCAATATGCTTCATATTCCAACGGAATTTCATTCTGGAGTGGTTCGTGGCGAGCATTTCTAGTTTAGGGTCAACGAATTCCCTTCCGTCAATTCCTTTAAGCTTCAGCATTGCAAGCAAATCCTACCAGCGAGAGAATGTCTGGAAGTAGAAAAAAGAACCGAAAATATTACATTCTGTTCAATACAACAGGCCCCTTTCGAATGTCTTCAGCGGGTAATAACAATAGGCCCCTTTCGAAAGTCGGCCATTTCGGCGCCGAGGGTAAAAATGAATGGGAAAATGTATTAAATTTTTCCAGAAATTGCAGAAATAACTGGCAGAAACGCTTGAAATTCGGCCGACATGTTGTGAAGGCCAATTCATTGAGAAATGTGTGAAAAAATTGTGTGTCATCAATCAATTTTTGAAGATTTCTGTATTTTTCTTCAACTGAACAATAGAAGGTTTAAAGTGTCTGTTAATCCATCTACATGTATTGTTCAGGTGTAGAAAATCGCCAATTTCTCGAAACATCTACCTATGACACCCACTTTTTTTCTCACACTTCTCAATGGTTTGGCCATCACCACATTTCGGCCAAATTTCAAGTGTTTCTGGCAGTTATTTCTGCAATTTCTGGCAAAACTTAATGCATTTTCCCATTTGTTTTTACCCTCAGCGCCAAAATGGCCGACTTTCGAAAGATGCCTATATCCTCGCCCTAGGTCAAAATGCGCACCATGTACATGAACGGTATGTACATCATTCACGTTTTGACCTGGGGCGAGGATATTGTTATTACCCGCTGAAGACTTTCGACAGGGGCCTGATAGGAGGTTAAAGCTGACGTGAACCCACGACGCCAGGAGGGCGCCACCTTATTTGCCTTCAGGCAACAGAGCTGTCAACATCTCCGGATACCTCAAAGAAAAAAAATTGTAGTCATTTAGACGGGATTCGAACCGTCGACCTTCTGATCTGTAATCCACCACACTATCCACTCGGCCAACGAACCAGCTGACAAAGACATGCTTTGTGTTTGTCATAGACGTACACTCTTAAAAATAAGGGTTCTTCAAGGGTTTTTCACGAGCACATATATGCAACCCTTAAAGGTTTCTTGAAAAACCCTAAAAGGTTCTTTAAAAAACTCGTAAGGGTTCTTCATTACCCTGAAAAACCCTAGGGTTTTCCAGAAAACTTCTTGGGGTTTTTCGGGATAATGAACAACCCTTAAGAGTTTTTTAAAGAACTTTTTAGGGTTTTTCAAGAAACCTCTAAGGGTTGCATATATGTGCTCGTGAAAAACCCTTGAAGAACCCTTATTTCTAAGAGTGTAGGCCTTCGACTTACGTAATAATACTACGAATAAGAGAAAACATGAGAAGTCTTCCAACAAGTTCGGTGGCCGAATGGGGAAGACGGTGGAACAGAAATAACAAGGCGCGGGTTCGATTCCCAGCTGGGTCAAAAAATTTTCTTTAAAAAAAAAGTCTTCAGCAAGAGCTCACGAGAGGATGTTGACACCTGGTCAGCTCGAAGACAAATAAGGTGGCGCCCTCCTGACCTCGTGGGGTCTATCATGTTCTGAGCCTTCGTTTGAGGTGTTTGCAGGGCGTTTGCAATAGACGACTTCAACATAAGGGCCCGGGTGCGATCGATCTCGCGAACTCGGAAGTAGATGTACACAGCAATGCACGCATCCCTATGCAGTCGATAAAAACGCCGCCGAATAACTCCGAAAATACGCAAGTCACAATACTCGATCGCAATATCCAGCACCTGTAATTAACACTTAACAACTTCAGTGCAACAATTACCACGATCTTGGACAATTTTCAAAGATTTTCACACTTTCTTCTTCCAATAAAAATGTAAACGAAACATGAGGACGAGGTTGCCATTTTGGAAGTGCGCCAAAGGGTATTCTGCGGACAAGCTGCAGGCAGGCAAAAAATATATGCAAAAGATAAATACTGTAAATATGATATTGTAGTAGGGTCAGACCTTCGCTGTGACCGTTCTGGTCACGAGCGCCACCTGTGAGCCGTACAGACGAACTCGAGGCAGTCGAATTACAGGAACCGTCGAGAGAAGACCTCCCATTGAGAGCCTCCGATAGATCTTCGGCCCGAAGACGTCCAAATGGTCCAATGTAAGCAAGGTAGGCCACCTCAAAACGCTTACATTGGCGACGAGGATTAAAACGGGGAAGAAGTTTCTGTGAGATTTATCAATCTTGAACATTTCTGATTGATTTATTCGGCTCATTTTGAATTCCCGCCATTTGCCTTTCCTTTGNAAATGTACAGGCCTAATATAGGCCTACTAGTAATAGTTGGATAAATCCACTGCGTAAGATATTTATCACAATCTTATGGTCTGCATCCACTCTCAGCAGGTTACCTGCGGTATCTCTTGGGGTTCGATGTCAAGTCTTTTCCCCATGACTAAGACTAACATCAGCAGTGAAACCGCACCGCAGAAAAAAGCCAAGTCCTATCAGAGTTCATTCACACGTGTTAAACCGATTCGTATATCAAGTCCTGGTATCAGAGTTCATTCCTCAGTATCCGATTCGTATATCAAGTCGGACAGCCGTGATATCAGAAACCGTCACGAAGTATTTCGTTTCCTTTGATATGGTTGGATCAGGGGGCTCCAAGGAGGGGACCATTTGGAAGCTGGAGGCTGAAAAAGACGTCCATATTAAATAAACAAGCATGTACTGTTATCCGCGTGCGTGGCCCCATGCATTTCCTGGCGATTCTTTCGACGGAACAACAAATGGCAGTCGGAGGCACCGCTTAGGGCGCCTTGTTGCTTGATCACTTTTAGAGATGAAAAAAGTCTTATAGATATAGACCTTTCCAACAAAGATGGCGGTCTACGACTTCTCACCATGACTTCCGATCGGGGAATCTCAAGTTCAGCCCCGTCAATCGACAACCGTCGACACGGGGTGCTGGGGATTCTAAATTCGTACTCCGAGAGATAGCAGCAACTTACCGCGTTTCTTCATTCCGTACAGGGCAGGTCATCTCGTCACCAATATGCTTCATTCCAACGGAATTTCATTCTGGAGTGGTTCGTGGCGGCGTGGCGAGCATTTCTAGTTTAGGGCCCCTTCCGTCAATTCCTTTAAGCTTCAGCATTGCAACCAAATCCTACCAGCGAGAGAATGTCTGCGTAGAAAAAAGAACCGAAAATATTACATTTAGTTCAGTACAACAGGCCCCTTTAGATGCGCACTATGTACATGTACATGAACGATATGTACATCATTCACGTTTTGACCTGGGGCGAGGATGTTGTTATTACCCGCTGAAGACTTTCGAAAAGGGCCTGATAGGAGAATCCGAAGTGGCATACATTTCAGCCTTGGAAGTGCGAGAGTCCTCTGAATTTACCCTCACTGTACGCATAGTTAGCCCACATCGTCATAGGCTAGCATACCTCACATACAGAGGAGAAACGAAATTTTCTTACCAATATTTCAAATTCCATGTCTTTCTTGCTCCTGCTCTCCTCCACCACGTCCTGCACACACCTCACTTCCACCAAAAATGACCTCGTGGCATGTGTGCGGAAGTCCCCAAGGATTACGTAACTCAAACCAATTGTTAACTTCCATTCAAGTATCCTTGGACACCGTCATGCCTGGCCGAGCCGTGGTGGTCTTATATCACCGAGTCGCGGGTTCGGCCTAAACCTGCATGAGCGTGCAGTTCGAACATAGGAGGGCTGTGGAAAATTATGGGCGCATCTTCGTTCTACAGGGCGTAGCAGAAAAAGTATGTTCCTGAAGAAGGAAAAATGACGATGCCTCATTGAAATATTTTGTCTGAAAATTTTTTCGTCAGGCGATGAACTGGATTGAATTTCATCCTGAAGAAATTTTAGCGTTTATCAGCCCCTGGGAAATAAAGGCAGTCGTTCAATGCGGCTGTTAAGTTGGCGAATCGGGGGTTCTCGCAGCCATTGGAAGTTCTATTTGGCCAGAGAACAGAAAGTTGCTCACATTGCTAGCAACTTAGTGGAAAGCAACAAAATTACCCCATCTGAGGATGTTTCAATGGCAAGAATGGGCTCCTTGCTTCTTCCGCGCAACATATTGCCCTGGGTCCATGTTCATAAACACACTTAAGTCAAAGTGTGATTCTTATTATTATCTTTTGTGTTGGACAAAGGATAAGTGTCACACTTGGACTTCGAAGTAGTTTTATGAATATGGGCCCTGATCCAACATGAAATTTGGTTTTTCGAAGTGGACATTTCTGACAGCAGATCTGTTGTGTACGTACGCATGCAGTGCAAGTACGAAATGTTGTTACTCACACAGCACAATTAGAGACGTAGCTACATGTATTCTAATGACATGAATGAGCCTTGTTGAGTATTTTATTTTGTGCTGTGTAGCCTACTCAAGGCACATACATGTAGTTGCTTGTCTTCACAGCATGCTGTGTAAGCAAGCTCAAATTTATTCTTCCGTCTTCATCATGCTGTGGAAATATCCCTAGCCTTGATTTTTTATTCCTTATTGCTATTCCTCATTGGTCGTGGTATACGCAAGACGCCGTTGCTTTTCACCGCACACGGTGCAATCCTTGTTGCTTGCTGCTGCCTCGTGTGCTGCGGGCTTGTGTGTTCTTCACCTCGGCAACAATAAAAACAAGTCAGGTGATCCTTCGAGGGATTTGTTTGGTCTTTGTGATATATCGAGGATTCTCTGCGAAGCACGCAGGTGTAACAGTAGAGAATGTCCCCATGAGTGTCCGCTTCTATTGTTCAATGACGGATTAATGGCTATAGAAACCAATCACCAGAGATTAGAATGCAACAATAGGATCTTTTGTTCCGGGGACAGTTTTTCCTGGGGACATTCTTTCCTTTCACACCTGTGTGAGGTGAGTAACACTGGCACATTTTTTTTCTTTCCAAGTGAGGGAAGGTCGTGGATCCTTCCATACCAACAGCTTTGAACATGAATAAAGACTTGTTTAGACTACTAAACGCATCTCTTGGTCATATCTCCTGGAAAAGGTCAGCCCCTTGGGAAGGAACTTGCCATTGAAGCCTTAATAGAATTGACCTCAGGCCGCTAACGGTCAGTGATTAATGGAAAACAAGGGTAAATCAAATTAGACTGGTAAGGCAGCCGTGGGAGCCGATCCTCATTGTGGTGGTCCCCGGGTTACGTTCACGTTCGCTTAGCGTTTGGTTTAATTATGACTTTGTTTATACACTGAACAATGTTCTGGTTATAAAAGAAAAGCATCACCCGGGGCATTAATAACTTTGGAGTCGGACGTTCCAGCTTCTTTTCGGCTAATGAGATTATCATTCGGCACACTCGACGAGCAGCCTGCTAATAGAAACACGCGGCAGATCAAAGAGAGGCTTAGGGGGAAAGGCGGATATTCCTCACTTTTTCATTGGATTCCATCAAGCTGGTGTGGAAATGATGCTTCATTAATGATTCATGCCACGACTTTGTGTTACCATTTGATCAGCGAACTGGCCTAACGTTCCATTGATGAAATCGAAGTGGATATTTCCACAGCAGATCTGCTCTATGCGCAGTGAATGTGTGTCCCTTCCGTTCACAACTAGTTCACACGTCATCGGTGAACACATAGGGTCGATTTTTTAAAAGATGGCTAAGATAACCATCGGGTTTCATTAACCCTCAGTTGACAAACTGTTTGTTAATCGAAATGTATTTTTCGATTTTATGAATCGTTGATAGCCAAACATTCTAAAAGTCAAGTCTGCGCCTGTTTTGTGCCATCGCAAGGTCGACCTGGCATCCGCATAGTGTGGCTCGTAGGCGTATTTCCAACGTTTGCTGCAAGAATTGGTATGAGCGTAGGGTG
>NMRB01000555.1:96930-153780 GCA_002633025.1 Notospermus geniculatus
TATTGTTCAGGTGTAGAAAATCACCAAGTTCTCGAAAAAATTACCGACGACACCCAATTTTTTTCTCACACTTCTCAATGGTTTGACCATCACCACATTTCTGCCAAATTTCAAGCGTTTCTGGCAGTTATGATTTCTGCAAGTTCAGGCAAACCATAATGCATTTTCCCATTTGTTTTTACCCTCAGCGCCGAAATGGCCTACTTTCGAAAGCGACCTAATATGTACAAAACGACAGAAATATATGGTATAAGAACACATCAAAATCGGATGACACGAATAAATGTACAGGCCTAATATAGGCCTACTAGTAATAGTTGGATAAATCCACTGCGTAAGATATTTATCACAATCTTATGGTCTGCATCCACTCACAGCAGGTTACCTGCGGTATCTCTTGGGGTTCGATGTCAAGTCCTTTCCCCATGACTAAGACTAACATCAGCAGTGAAACCGCACCGCAGAAAAAAGCCAAGTCCTATCAGAGTTCATTCACACGTGTTAAACCGATTCGTATATCAAGTCCTGGTATCAGAGTTCATTCCTCAGTATGTGGAATCCGATTCGTATATCAAGTCGGACAGCCGTGATATCAGAAACCGTCACGAAGTATTTCGTTTCCTTCGATATGGTTGGAGCAGGGGGCTCCAAGGAGGGGACCATTTGGAAGCTGGAGGCTGAAAAAGACGTTCATATTAAATAAACAAGCATGTACTGTTATCCGCGTGCGTGGCCCCATTTCCTGGCGATTCTTTCGACGGAACAACAAATGGCAGTCGGAGGCACCGCTTAGGGCGCCTTGTTCCTTGATCACTTTTAGAGATGAAAAAAGTCTTATAGATATAGATCACTTTTAGAGATGAAAAAAGTCTTATAGATATAGACCTTTCCAACAAAGATGGCGGTCTACGAGTTCTCACCATGACGTCACTTCCGATCGGGGAATCTCAACTAAATTCGTAACCCGAGAGATAGCAGCAACTTACAGCGTTTCTTCATTCCGTACAGGGCAGGTCATCTCGTCACCAATATGCTTCATATTCCAACGGAATTTCATTCTGGAGTGGTTCGTGGCGGCGTGACGAGCATTTCTAGTTTAAGGGCCCCTTCCGTCAATTCCTTTAAGCTTCAGCATTGCAACCAAATCCTACCAGCGAGAGAATGTCTGCGTAGAAAAAAGAACCGAAAATATTACATTTTGTTCAGTACAACAGGCATCTTTCGAAAGTCTAAAGTGGGTAATAATATCCTCGCCCTATAGGTCAAAATGCGCACTATGTACATGAACGGTATGTACATCATTCACGTTTTGACCTGGGGCGAGGATGTTGTTATTACCCGCTGAAGACTTTCGAAAAGGGCCCGATAGGAGAATCCGAAGTGGCATACATTTCAGCCGCATAGGATCAACGAGTAGGCCTACCGGTCAAAACCTTGGAAGTGCGAGAGTCCGCTGAATTTACCCTCATTGTACGCGTAGTTAGCCCACATCGTCATACTAGGCTAGCATACCTCACATACAGAGGAGAAACGAAATTTTCTTACCAATGTTTCAAATTCCATGTCTTTCTTGCTCCTGCTCTCCTCCACAACGTCCTGCACACACCTCACTTCCACCAAAAATGACCTCGTGGCATGTGTGCGGAAGTCCTCAAGGATTACGTAACTCAGACCAATTGTTAACTTCCATTCAAGTATCCTTGGACACCGTCATGCCTGGCCGAGCCGTGGTGGTCTTATATCACCGAGTCGCGGGTTCGGCCTAAACCTGCATGAGCGTGCAGTTCGAACATAGGAGGGCTGTGGAAAATTATGGGCGCATCTTTGTTCTACAGGGCGTAGCAGAAAAAGGATGTTCCTGAAGAAGGAAAAATGACGATGCCTCATTGAAATATTTTGTCTGAAAGTTATCTATTCCATTATGGCCTCTCCTTCCTCGCCCCACCGGCCTCTCCTTTCTCGCCCCACCGGCTTCTCAGGAGGCCTTTCATTTCATTGTCACCCCGTCCTGTCAGAGAGTTTACTTGCTATAAAGTTCTAGCAAACAATGTGTAAATCTGCCTGAAGTAAAGAGCAACATGAATGATCAATTCTCGGCATAGATCAGTATTTGTCAGTTTGGACACTGCACAGACGTCCATGGTGACCATAAAAACCCGAGGCTGATAATGGACACTAAATGTGCCAGTATCAGTAATAAGGGAAAAGGATAAAATTGACAGTGAGTGTTTTTGTCTCATGAAGAGCATCCTGACATGACGGCAATATTGCTGCCTCCAGTTGATGAGGCATCCCGAGGGGTATTGGCTTCCGTCGGCCGCTTGTCAATCATTCCCCCATTGCTGGTACTCGAGGAAGCACCGGGATAGTATGATCGGCAGGGGAAGCATCGAGGAGAAAGTGTCAGAGACGCAGGATGGATCAGTGTTGGAATTCGACGACTTCAGCAGCTCGGCGAAACTAGGTTAAACATGTATACAAGTAAACGAATCCTCAGCTCTGTCCTCTCAGGAAGAAAGGTTCTTTGCCGTTACTCCGGAAGAACCCTTTGAAGGTTCATCCAAAGTTCCAAGATTCCATTATTTTGGGAAACCTTTCACAGTTTCAAAAAAACCTGCCTGGAACCTTTGTCTTGATATTGCACAGGGCATTTTGGGGAATTCCAGCCCTCTGACAACAAAGATCTGGGTATAAGGTTGTTCAACCCTCAAAGAAAAGGTAAAGATACTTTTTGAGATGATTAGGACATCAAAGTGTCAAAGTAGCAATACGGTATGGCTTTCAGACACTTGAGGGTTAGCGGTCACATATAAACCAAAGCATAACAAACCACACTACATTTAAAGATACTGTATCAAAAGAATTTCTAGAGGGGCATGCCACCAACAAATTACTCTTAAGACAAAGAAAGACTAGACACAAACAAACAAAATGTAAACAAACAGTGATTTTCGTGGCCCGCGAAAATACCCGTGATACATTATCTTTAAGACGACGATAATAAAGCACATCCCCACATCCTTAGGCTCATTAAGCGGCGTGAAAAGACAACATCCGAAATATATACCCAGGCAAAAGTTCCTAAGTGACTCCATTAGAAGCCCCAGAAGAGAACCATGGCCAATTAAAAGATAGCGTTCCCATGGATTCGTATTAATATGAACCATTGAAACCGACAAAAAGAGTAAAGACGAAAAAATGTAACTACACTGTCGTGATTGCTTCAGTTCCAGTTGGTCCGCTTGGTTCGGTTGGGGAAATCATCCAGGCAAGTGGACCAAGCAAATGGAAGATTTATCTCTCAGGCATTTGCACATTAGCACCAATTATCTATCTACTTAACCACCATTAAAGGAGCACTTCTTTTTTTCTCTTGCCTTTGGTTTCTTGTCTGGTATAAGCATGGAGAGACACGTTCTGCTGAACAGCACCATGGCGGGCATACAGTACAGTAGGGTGTTCATCAACAAGGAGGGATCTAAAAGAACATTTGGTATAGCGTAGGCCTACATGTACGCCTGCCAATGTTTTGGTATAGCGTAGGCCTACATGTACGCCTGCCAATGTTTCACTGTTGTTAATGTCATCGACCACTACCAAATGTAGAGGACACCGATGCGTTTCCGTTTCATTTTGTATGAGTGAAGGTCACAATTTCCGGCCATACTGCTTTGTGAAATGCAGATCCACATGCAAGCCTAGAAAAGTTTATGAAAAACATGAACCTGTACGGCCACACCAAACAATCCATGAAGATGCCGGTAATCGATTCAACAAGAACTTCTCACGAACCCTCCCTTCCGGTTGCAACTACCTGCAATCATTTCAGACAAATGCGACGTATTTGATGGATGTGCCCCTGATTGGTGGACGCCACGCGCCGTTTGCAAGTCAAACTCATCTAAATTGTCATCAAGTAGTGACTTCCGCAGCTGCTGCGCCCTGATGAGAAGGACAGGGAGCGGAACGATGGATGGGTTTCTGATTGGTGGACGCCACATCACTTCCGCCCTTTTAGAGGCAAAGGGCTTGGAAAGACGATATTGCGATCGGTGGAAGTGCTCAAAACACTTCCTGATTTTTGGTGAGGTGAGCATATAGGTGTGCAATGTTCGTCGAGGCTCAACTTCAATGCTCACTCAGGTACTTACATGTGTGTGTGACATTTGCAACGACTACCTTCTTTTTCTTCGGTGATTTTCAATTACCAGTTGATTGTGAAGCAACCGAAAGAAGTTACCTGGATTCCCTAATGACGGGAGGCTGATTAAACCGTCTGCTTCAAACGACAGTCGAGGCAAGCGACAGTTTTTCTGTCCCGAGGAGGGACGCTTAACACACTGTCACCCTTTGAAGTGTGGATCATTAGGGAATGTGTTTTTCTCCACGGCTGCCTTCTGGAATGAGACGAAGGCAACGTAGAAGTTCCCAAAATAAAACCGTAACGGTAAATCTGGCAGCGAAGTGTTTTCCTGTTCTCTTTCCCGAAAATGGTGGCGATGCTGCGTTCACCCAACACAGCAAGCATTTCACATACAACATACGACCGAGATCCTTGTCAGCAAGAATCTGGGATCCGCAATGCTCAACAGCAAGCATTTCACATACGACGTACGACCGGAATCTGGGATCCGCAATGCTCATTCGACTGCAAAACGCCGCCACCAAGAAAAGACGATGAGCGTGTGACATTTCAAAATCGTTTAACTTTCCAAGAAAAAAAACATGTGTTTTTTTCTATTTACAATAGCATATTTGCCATTCCGTTTTCACCCGAGAACAAGATGACATTGAAAATGGAGAAATACGCTTGCGACAATCGACGAAGCTGCTATCTTTATAGTCTCTTCCTGTTTTCCATGAAGAAGGTTTAAAGTAGTTCATTCTGAAGAGAGTTGTTTTTCCGTTCACGTCATTTCTGAAAGAAGCCCGTAACTTGAATTGATCTTCACTGATAACGACTGAATTGAGTTTTCATATAAGTACCATTTATCTTCCCTTGGGCTTCATTACATTCATAAAACCCTTATAGCAAAGATTCATTGCTAAGATCTCCTTTTCGAGTGTTTACGAATTCATCGTTCCGATTAGCTATCTCAATCGGCTTTTATATCTGTGCTCGAATCTGTTTGATCTCCAAACTGCATCATCCCACTCGTATCTACATCTCTCTTTCATCTTTTTCAATGGCAGCTTCGCTCGGTTTGAAACAATACAGTTTTTGCTCTGAGTGACGGAAGTATATTTACAAGAGCAGATAACCCTTTACTTGGTGTCCCTTGCGATCATCGGAGTATAAGACGTGCAACAGTCTGATTAAAGATGGTGAGTCGAAGACAACTGATGACGGGGCCTGGTGTCTGAAGGGACAGGAAGGGTGGGAAGCAAGGCATTCAGTTTTGGGACCGTCGTGTGGAGCTCAAAGCGTGATGACAAATGAAGTGGTGTGTTATTTGCCTTCAATCAAGTGGCTTTTGGTGTGGAAACTGAACGCCGTCATGACTGACCTGAAGATCTGATTAGTCACGCCTTTGGGCAGGCCGAAGAACCCCCTTCCTTTAACAAGGCAACGCCAATAACATGTAACACACAGTGTTGAAACGAACTAGAAGCCAATGGATGATTCTCAAGGCTCTGAAAATCAGAGCAAACAAAGGAATGAGCCAGCGCTGGCTGGTCATTTGGGTTCAAGAACGGAAATCGCTAAGATCCGAAGGAATTAGCGAGATTGCAGAATTCGCAACCAATCACGCTTATTTCGACACCTAGGATTAGAGTAACAATCGTTCCTCTGGAAACGAGTAATTTACTCCTGTCCCGATTGCATTGTCGATCGGCGGCCATTATAAAATGACCAAATCGATCATGGCCCGACCGAATGGCGATGTGATCAGTTGCCGAACTTTTTATCATGTCATCAACGTAATACATTGGCTTGGGTGGAAATAAAATTTCCGCCCTGGCGTCTGGGAATGGCTGTGGCATTATTGGAGCCAAAGCCAACCGAGCATCAACATCATTGCAAGCCTATTTTTCCGCAGCCACGTCCATTCAGGCAGTTCGCTGATAGCCGCGCTCGTCGCATTCCTTCACCTCATCAATCTGAGCTAAGCTGACCGATGCGACAGATCCGTCATGTCCGTGGGTGGCGGCACGCATATTGCCCATCATTCGTGATCAGAGCGAAATTAATCACTCGTGTTATCACGAACAGTGGAATTTTCAAATTATAAATTGGTTGGGACGATTGATGACCAGTGTTTGTATTGGCTTGTTCTGTACCTTTGGCATATTCGGCCCCAAAGGCATTTGTTTATTGCCAACAACATAACCAGACATCAAAAAGGTTAACAGAGAGAGACATGTTTGACAGGACTGCTCAAAACCTTTTGGGAAGTAAACTCCCCCCTGGGAACCGTCTGGTAAACGTCGGTCCTTATGATGGTACCGGTTAATCACTCGGTCCCCGAAGTCGCAAGGCCATGATGAAGTGGTATCCACGGTCGGAAACACAATTTCCTCGTCCCAAGTCAACAGTAATTACACTAGTTTGAGTCGGGAGTTTCTTGTCACCGCAGGAAACCAGAGCAGGACAGATACCGAGAGCGGAAGTCATTAGGTTTGATGGCATGTCGTGCTTTTGACCGGTCATAATGTAATCAGCGGTTGTCCGGTCAAAGTGCCGTCTTTTCCTGACTCTATCATCATTCCCGACTCTTTCGGATTGACGGGGAGTTTGCGAAGGACTGAACTATTGAAGTCATTTGTTGACAAATCCCTTGGCAGTCGCAGTTGGATTGGAATACCCCCAAGAGAAATTGCCGGGTATCCGAGAATCCAACGAAAATACTTTAACCATCGAAAACAGCAGTACTTTATGATCGTACTTTTACACGCTGATCTCGATCGACAGAATAATTCTTTCTTGAAATGTCAGACAAAAACGATGCTTTGGGATTTCAGATTCGACGGAATTGTGCTCAAATGTAGACGAAGAAGTCCCGAGACGCCATGATTTTCGTGGAAGTCAGACGCAGGACGTATTCCAAGGAAGAACTATCCAATGGTAAAACGCTATCCCCATCGACGATCAGTTGCATCAGTTGATCACTTGTCAACTTATGCCAGAGCTCATTTGTGTTCAACTTATAGTAAACAGGGAGTGGAGACAAAGGCTTTTGCCTCAGTTGGCCGTCCTCCCTCTGATTTGAGAGAAGATACTGCCTTTCACCATTTGAAGCATCCTGAGAACATCAGGGGATCTAGCGCTGGCTCCCTTCATCCACGCGGTCACGAAGGGAGCCAGCGCTAAGATCCCCTGATGTTCTCAGGCAACAAGCCATCGAAACGACCACGATTCAATATCATGTACAGCACCACGTCTCTGCTTGGCTGTTCACAGCATCGCTGCTGGTCCAATTTAATTACTAACTTTGATATGAAGATATCAATTGAATATCTTGGTTTGGATTAAAAACCCTGTAGCGATATAAGTTGATGTTATCATCTACCGCTCTAACATCAACACAAGCTCTACTCATCAATCAAAACTCAATCCCAACAGTTAACGAGTTTATTCAGCCAAATGTAATAATGCCACATTGCATTTTGAGTAGATTTTGCTTCAATATTTGATTTCATGTTGAGAGCGACGCTCGGAGATATAGCGATGTTTCCAACCAATTTGCCGCATCGCTGGCTGTCAAGCATGATGGCTGATGTAAAGAAATCTTGTCAAGCAAGAAGATGAGGGGTTCAATTCATTATCTTAAGAACATATGTTGCATGTTATTATTAAAAGAGCGAAGACGCACGATGTATGGTTCTTCTCAACCAAGACCTGTCAGAGCTGGATGAACTGGTGAGGTTAACCATCTCTCACTGGGTCTGATCTCGTGTGCCTATTCTCTCCAACCACAATGCATTTCCAGAGGATAAAACACTATCTCTACATCCACGTTACCAATTTGGTACAACAATTCAACTTCCTGAGGCAGGAAAGGGACCTATCAACGACTCCAACAGGATGCGCGTCTAAGCACGCCCCGCTGCCTGAACACGGATTCTCTGACCATTCCTCATCACAAACTACAAGCGACATTGCCCAACGACCGCGGTGTCAGGTGTTGCCAGTCCGCAGTACCCAAGCAAACACATCATAACGTGATTGCCTGCTTTTTTAAACATCAGGTGCAATCTCGGCTTTTAACATCACTTCCTCGAATGTCCACCGGCTTTAAGATCGTGCAGTGTTCGTCGCATGAGCGCCTTGTCTGAACATTGATTTCTGGACGAGTCAGATAACGAACAAAAACCCAACATCACTGGCTACTGATGCTGATGATATGAACGAAAACAGATCAATGCTAAAAACCATTATCTCGAGTGAAAAGAAACACCATCTTGTGCGCTCAAAGCGAAATGTTTCCATCGCGAAAAAAATATACTGGGAGTTGCTGTAGATCTGAAGCTGTTAGCTGCCGAGGGAATGAAGGATTGGCAAGTTGAATTATCGGAGCTTGTATCCCTGCGGGTGTTAGGCCTACCATGCTTAGGCCTAGGCCTAGGCCTACATTATCTCCGCCCGCAAACTGTCCCAATAGCTACTCTGTGAGCAACGAACATCAGAAGCAATACAGCAAACACCCTTTCATCATTTGGTTGTTGCTGTGTTTAAATATCTTCGTGACTTAGCGGAATAAATTGAAAATTCCATCAGAAATTCGGGTCCCATCTTCCTGAAATTTACCAAAATGGCGGCCTTCCTGTGCCAGGTCTCTTTCGGTCAGGAACGCAGGGCTGTGTCCCTCAACTTTGACCCTGGTTTGATTTTAAATAGGGATCACCTTCATCAAATCCTATTGAGTTTTACAGGGCACCTCCTTCACCACAAAGGCGTGGACTGAACAAGGCGTGGCGCTGACCACAGAAGGGAGCACCGAGAGGAGCGAGAAGAGCACAGAAAGGAGCACCGAAAGGAGCGGGAAGAGCACAGAAAGGAGCACCGAAAGGAGCTAAAAGAGCACAGAAAGGAGCACCGAAAGGAGCGAGAAGAGCACAGGAACGAGTCCTTAAGATCTCTGGGGAATGCAGGTCGATGCCGTACTAATCTGGGCTCATGTTCCCGAAGCAATCGTTAGGTTAACGATGTCGTTACGCTATGCATTTTACCAGTTTTAACGACATCGTTAACCTAACGAAGGCTTCGGGAACATGGGCCCTGGAACACAAGTCTGAAAAGACCTCCAGAAATGACATTTCATTATACCGACTGGGAGCTGGCTGACATCAGGTTCTTTCGACATACATGTAAAACGTGTAAAATGTGCTAGTTTTAGCTGGTTCCCAGTCGGTACAACAAAATCACCATTAGCTGGTTCCCAGTCGGTACAACAAAATCACCATTTTTGACACTTGTGTTCCGGACTATAGTACAAAAGACTTTGAAAATAGAGCCACGGTTCGACTGCGGAAAGCATGGCCTTTTTCGAAAATGCTGAAATTTGACGATAAAATCTGGATAATGGAATGTCATTTTTTCTTAACTGACAGAACTTGACTGTAGCTGTAAAAGCAGCTTATTATCAACCCTGACACAGTGTTCGCGTAAACCTTTGAAACCTTATCCTACATCTCAGCGTGCTCGTCATTCCACCTTTGTGAAGCCTTGGCACCCCTCGGATCAACAATTAGTCGTTGCTGGAACCAACGTCTTGCGTCTGACAATTCTGAATGATTCTGTCACCGCTGGTATCATTTAGACTCGGCATGTCATTGCAAGCCGTAATGCCGTAGATTCTATCAGGCGTTAGGTTGGTTCCTTGGTGACATTCGGCTCAGGGGAGGAGAGTAGGTTGGTTCCTTGGTGACATTCGGCTCAGGGGAGGAGAGTAGACGTCATGAAGTTGGTATTTGTATGGCGAGTTGCGTTATACATCCAACTTCAACATGTCTCTGAATGACACTTATAAGATGAATGAATAAAATAACTTGTCGGAAGAAACTCAAAAAAATATGGTACTCACGTCCATTGGGAAGAAAAAGACGATAACTGTGTCCACTTCGTCCCGCGAACGGCGCCAGGATGATATCTGCAAATACATATTTGAGATGGATCTATTTATTTGCAACTACATATTTGAGATGGATCTATTTATTTGTAATGTACATGTATTGGTTAGTTTGCAGAAATAGGGCGATGACAACATGACGGTAACTCAAACCTAAGCGACCTAAGTCGGACACAGATCCGACGACCATATATACGTGTAATTTGTATAATTGTTATGCCGTCGAAACAGAGTAAACATACAACTGCTGGGGTTGGAGGAATTCCAAGGTAGGCCCTACTCGAAAGAAAATACTGTATGCGGACGTGCCTTTACAAACGCCTGTGACCGACTGAACGAGGAACGTACTGTGGATCCAAACGCCTGTGACCGACTGAACTGTGGATCCAAACGCCTGTGACCGACTGAACGAGGAAATGTGGATCCAAACGCCTGTGACCGACTGAGCGAGGAACTGTGGATCCAGGCTAAAAGGCTACAATCCCCCAGATGATGGTGATGATGATGATGGCGTCACGTGGACAATCCCCCAGATGATGGTGATGATGATGATGGCGTCACGTGGACGACGCCGAAATCGTGCGTCATCAGAAGTACCAGTATCAGATTAATCAAAATCGGCCAGACAAACTCTGCTCTGTTCGAGTACAATACTTTTGTCATAAACAATCCATGAACGTGACCATCTCATCGATTTCTTAGATAGTAACCCGGGAGACGATAAGGACTTGTCTTCTCAAGACACCGCTCTGTCTGACCAATTACAACGAACCAGACACCTTTCCAATATGTCCTGCTCTATTAACCAGCAACCGGATAGTCCATGTTTTTCTCCAATAGCTGTCCAGAATTTTTTCGTACATATGTCTTATTCACGTAGGTTGCAGTCTACTTTTCATGTGCACTCAGTCACTGTACATTGATTCGAGACCTGCTGCGAGACTGCATGGGGTATGGACCAATCTTGCTCAATTATCCAGGCGGGTTCAGTTCCCCACCTTTGATTCGACGAGAGGTCACGCCAAAATATACGGTGTATTGGCTTGTCTGACGACTATGTCTCGTTAACTTCCTTGCCTCAACAATGGATTGATGACTTGCTGTTTAGTACTTATCGACATACCCTGACGAACCTTGTCATACACCAGTTAACTGAGTGGTACCTCACGAACCTTGTACCAGGGCCCACACCAGTTGACTGATCCCTCACGAAACCTGTACTACACCAGTTTGAGTTGTAGGCCTACTGTATACCAATTGACTGGTCCCTCACGAAGCTTGGTTCTACACCAATTGCCTGGTAGACCTACCTCACGAACATTGTACGAAACCACTAGACTGATCTCTCACTGACCTTGTACGAACACCAATTATGCCTACTTCACCAGCTACTTGCGTCTAACGAATGATCTTGTCTTGCTGGTACACCATGCATGCAGTTGAACAAGCCTTGCGCCGCTAGCTGACTGGCGCCCTTTCAGTCTGACCTTGCAAACCAGACAGCCGATGCAACAATATGGGTCGTATTTTAGAACGTTCCTATCGAACCTTAATGTTAAGGAACGTTCTACAACGGCCAAATATTTCGTTCATGCTGCTCCATTTGACTTGCACTAAAACCTCAGCAAACTATCATCGGCCGTTACAGAACTGAACAAACGCAGCCGACCTCGTAAATTGCGGGTGTACAAAAGTATGGGTGACATATAATGTGGAATATCCATTAATCCTGTCTATAATAACCTGGATTACGTAGTGCTAATAAAGGAGAAGCATACCATTATACCTTGTCGACAGATCGCGTGTGAAAATTAATTTCCGATATCATGGCATAAATTGAAGAGACACTTGGGCCAATAGACTGGTTCCTGTCTCTGTCGCTGCATTCCCGTGGCGCTTTTCCACGACATTAGAATTAGAATTAGAATTAGAATTAGAACAGACAGTTCTAATTCTAATTCTAATTTCACGGACAGTAGCGCCGCGGGAGTGGAGCGGCAAAGACAATAACGAGTATTGGGCCAGGGCCCATGATATCCATAAAACTACTTAATATAATAATAATAATAATATTTATTATATTTTAGTGCTAAATTGAACGCTAAAAGCATATTTTAGTGCTAAATTGAACGCTAAAAGCATTTTCTAAGCACTTTACAAAAAACATTATCTTGCATTGGATTGAGATAAGTAAGATATACATGTAACTAGTTTAAAACATTGAAGTTTAAAACATTTAGTTAAAACATTTGAAAACATTAAAACATTTTAAAACACTTAAGTCTACGTGTGACACGTATATATTTGTTCAACACAAAAGGTACGGTATCACACTTTGACTTAACGTTATGGACACTGGAGTACGTGCTGCAGACTTAGCTTTGCATCTGACACTTCCACAATGACAACACGAAGCTTTCCATCCAAATCACTACGACACGGTCTCTCTCACACCCCGTGTCACCCCAAATCCCTGAAACCAACTGGTCGGAATCAAACCCATTTAGACAGTAGCTTTGAAATGTCTTGCCTCCCTCCACTCCGGCGAGAAATACCGATAATTACAAGACCTCGTTGCTTTGTATGAGGTGCCAATAGCCGCTGGCTTTCTGGACATCAAAGATATGTCTTTTACTACAAATCGTTACACAACAAAACACATCCGCCAGCAAACTATGGCAGTGTTTGTTGTTGTGTGCAAACATCTGGGAAAAACGTTGCGATTCAGTGACCATGATCGGGTGTGATCACACCAAAAACGTATCGAAATTGCAGAAAACAATATTTATCTTGTCGAAAATGAAACAGAATAACTTTATTGAAACAGAATAACTTTATTATCACTTTATATTTACTCTACCGATGTCTTTGTACACCTATCTACAATAGATGTAAGCGTAGAAAACGACCTGATGGGTAACCGCTTTATAGAAACAGAAGAATTTCTACTGTTCGCTCCGCGCGCCCACTAGTTTTTAAGATGGAAACCTAGCGTCGATAGGCCTACTAGTGGTGATAATCCTTGCCCAGATATCGCCACCTAGCGTCAAGTTTGTCCTGCTGACTGCTGGTAGTTTTCTCTGACTGGCCTCGTAATGGGTAGAACAGAGTATTTCGACGTTTTTGCTGTGATCTCAATTGGTAGAATAGAGTATACCAAAGCGCATGGCAGAAATGACGCCGTATTGAGACATACAAGCCGAAACACGAGATGAACAGACGACAACCTCTTTCTACGAGATTTGCTTGTATGGGTATATCGTTTTTAACTGGGCGGAGCATGGGCTGGTCACGTGACACCCAACATCAAACAAGCAACATGACCGACTCGTTTTCTCCAGGACTAGCCTACAAAATGGCGGAATTAAAAAGGGTGGCAAAATGTGGCAGAAATCACGCACCGCTATTAATCAGATCAGATTGGATCAGGATTACTAAATTAAAGCTGTCAGCTCGGTCACGGCGGAATGTTGACCATTCGTGCGCAATGGACAGATTTAGTTGGGAAGTCTTACCGTTGGTCACGTCCCTAATTCGCCCGGGATATCTGGTACCAGAACCGCTTCAGTGAGTTTCCTACCCCGTATAATAATCGTAGGGCCAGGCAAAACGTCCTTTTTTCGCTGTAATATACGCCCGGTGCTTTCTCCAGGCTATCTCACGGTATAAGAAAAGTGTGGTTGTCACACAGGTCCACGCTTCTCAAGTAAATCATAGGCAAACATGGCATAGAACACAGATCAGGCATTAGATATTCCGACTAAACACATCGAGTAGTGTTAGATCTGCCAAAACCAGTCTTCGGTGTATTGTAAATGCCTTCATAACTGATGTCATCCATAATATCCCATTGCTTCGGACATGTTTAATATTCGGACATTATATCGCCGCTAATCGCTACGACTTGTGCTGTGTGCTGGTGGATATATTGAGAAACTATTCGGACATTATATCGCCGCTAATCGCTACGACTTGTGCTGTGTGCTGGTGGATATATTGAGAAACGTCCGTCATCGATCCCCCATCACATCGGCCGTATATCGCAAGCGGAACTGCATGAACATTACTTTATTGCACTTACTTACCAAAGATATTGCACTTACTTACCAAAGATATGCGAGAATATTTGTCGTCTCCATCTTTTCGAGTGTCTTGGTCCACTGTCGTATATGATGGAGGCTTTCTTCATCAAGTCTTGGTTTTCTTCATCAAGTCTTGGTTTTCTTTGTATTTTACACATTGCCAGTGATCGGACACGGACATGTGCTTTACATCATTGCTATTTCTTAGCACCATTAATTCGCAACAACTACAGCAATTGCCGAGCAGTTGCCTTCGGAAGTTCCGAATGCAACTACAGGTGCATTGTGTTTCACAGGTCGGCGCTGGTCGGTGTGAGAGGAATGAGCGCCGCCTGTCGTGACAATGCTACAGGTGTCATCCACTACTGAACGCATCCGTGGCAGATGCTGTCGAACATGTTAAAAGGTCGCCACTAACACCAGTGATACATACAGGTATTTGTTATTTACATACAGGTATTTGTTATTTGATTAACAGCAACTTCAGTCAAGAGTTGGCGAACCTCATCTCCTCCCCAGCCACCTATAACCAGCGGCAGTGGAGCACGACAAGAGTGGATCCGATTGAACCACGGAAGTCTGAGTGGCCTGCTCCCTCATCTTCCCGGATATTAGATCCCGGTTTCCTGCCCTCCCAGTCACCGAGTTGATCATCCCCGATGGGCATAAGCATTTGGAACCAAACCCGTCGGGAAATCACTGTCTAGGACGAATCCGATGAACAACTCAACTGTAAAGACAGTCAGGCGGATGGCAAATTTGAATATACATGTAGGTGGATGTCATTGTAATTCAAATTTGAATATTGATAGGCCTACAAACACCACGGGATGAAAATACTAGTAGGTCCCTGGAAATCACAATGAAGGAAGTTGTGGTCGCAAGATGAACTCGGCCACGCGAATATCTATTCTAAACCAGCCTCGACCACGCAAACCAGCCAACCTACCAGTGCCCGGACCAGTTCGATGGCTAACAAACGCATACCATGCGTCGATTGCTGGTGGACCACCGCCCGACTAGGTGCGGAACCAAAGTCTTCCAACGTGACTCCAACCAAGGACACCAGGCTTGAATACCGTTTCAGAAACCAGCTGAATTGACAGCAAATATTTCGCAAATGAATTTTTTATTACAACCTTGGTGTTTGTATGTAGAGACTCGGAGGTAATGGTTAGTTTGTATGTAGAGACTCGGAGGTAATGGTAAAACCTTGGAGGAATTATACTGTATAATTCAGTATAGTTCCAGTATAATTCCTCCAAGGTAAAACCAAACTTGAGTCTTCTCTAAGACAGCAGATGACAAAACCAAACTTCAGTCTTCTCCAAGACAGCAGATGACACGAAACTTCAGTCTTCTCCAAGACAGCAGATGACACGAATCTGACGGCTTTGTCCTGTAGCCTATATTGATTTTGGTTAGGGGCAGTAGGGGCCAGCCTCATTTCAATGAAGCCATTTTAATGTTCATCTGTGGTGGTCATAGTTAGGGTGATATCGACAGGATGGGTCAGGATTTCAACATCTTATCGAGTTAGGTCCACAAGCAATGTCTCCAGGTTTATTGACATGGTAAATACATGTATGATGTGCCTCACTCAGTCGTTACTTCATTAATGGCGAAGTTTGCCAACTCCCAAAGGGCCGTCAATGTTCTATTGGAGGGAAAAAGGAATGGCCTGGAGCCAGAGATACACTTGAATAAGAGAAATCCCAGCGTTGTCAAGGCCTTGAAGCTAAATATCAGTGTGGTGACTCAAATCTGAGGATACGCAT
This sequence comes from Notospermus geniculatus, assembly GCA_002633025.1. Classification (NCBI taxonomy): domain Eukaryota; kingdom Metazoa; phylum Nemertea; class Pilidiophora; order Heteronemertea; family Lineidae; genus Notospermus; species Notospermus geniculatus. The sequence goes on from NMRB01000555.1 coordinate 112,861, forward strand.
TGTAAGAGCTTCCTGTCTAGCAGACGACACATTTTAACTTACTAAATAGGCATCGACCCCAAATTAAACTCATAGACAGTTGAAGCTGATATTGTCGACCCCAAATTAAACTCATAGACAGTTGAAGCTGATATTGTAATACAGGTATATGACCAATAATTGACCCGTAATATGCGATAACACTTATAAAAATTGGGAATTTGCAAAACTGGGTGTACGCATTGTAAGACTGCCTGTCTGAACGAGTGTACGCATTGTAAGACGACACAAATTGTTTCAAAACATAGCCGATTTAACTATTCTGCCAAGGTGTTAGCTCAATGAAATGGACCCAAGCATTCATTTAAATGCACTCCTATCAACTATACTCTGCTTACGAACAGTAATTAAGACCGCCACCACCTCACAAGGTGGCGGTCTTCATTGGTTTCACTGGATTTCTCTCTCTCTNCCAACATATTTCACTGTTCATATAGCCAACATATTTCACTGCCACTAACACAGCAGAACCGAGTGGACACTTACTACGAGAGGACACTCTTTACAGTCACACCTGGCCAACAGACCTGACCAGAACTGTTCAGAGGGATGGATCTCAGACCTTATTCAAGAAGCATTCATAACTTTAGTGCTTGGTAATTGGTTCATATCGTTGGTAATTGGTTCATATCGTCACACATATTTCACTGCCACTTGGTAATTGGTTCATATCGTCACACATATTTCACTGCCACTAACACAGCAGAACTGAGTGGACACTTACTACGAGGGGACACTCTTTACAGTCACACCTGGTCAACAGACCTGATCAGAACTGTTCAGGAGGGACGGATATCAGAGACCTTATTCAAGCATTCATAACTTCAGGGTGCTTGGTAATTGGTTGGTAATTGGTTCATATAGCCATACATATTTCACTGCCACTAAACACAGCAGAACTGAGTGGACACTTACTGCAAGGGGCACTCTTTACAGTCACACCTGGCGAACAGATCTGATCAGAACTGTTCAGGAGGGATGGATATCATATAGCCATACATATTTCACTGCCACTAAACACAGCAGAACTGAGTGGACACTTACTACAAGGGGACACTCTTTACAGTCACACCTGGCGAACGGATCTGATCAGAACTGTTCAGGAGGGATGGATATCAGAGTTAACACAGCAGAACTGAGTGGACACTTACTACAAGGGGACACTCTTTACAGTCACACCTGGCGAACGGATCTGATCAGAACTGTTCAGGAGGGATGGATATCAGAGTTTGCACATTTCCCATCTTGCACCTGCAGCCTATCAAAGGACTTTTGTGCACTTCTCAAGTCACAAATGCTTTGTTGAATAAGGCCTCTAGATATACTGCTACCACGCACTTTATATTAGAGAATAACGATGAGTCACTGCAGACCCTGGCTGCAACCAGGTCTGCCATTAGGAACACAAATTTTATTCACCATAACTACATTAGAGAATAACGATGAGTCACTGCAGACCCTGGCTGGAACCAGGTCTGCCATGAGGAACACAAATTTTATTCACCATAACTACAAAGAGGTCAAGTTACCAATTCGAACATTCACAGTAAGTTCCCTGCCTGGCCAAACCATGCTGAAAATCTGATGGCAATTCTGGTAGTATACATAAAACTCTTTCACAACCTTAGCAATTCCTATTAAAAGAATACATATGAAAAAGCAAGCACTTAGTTTGCTCTGTGTCTTTCTTCAGATGATTTGCTATAGACACCAACATTCGCCTATTTCACTGTGTGCCACTTGGGGCCTCCTGGAAAATGACTTGCGTGTAAAAACGTATTACACATTGGCCTTGAGACAATAGGGCCGTTTAGACGAAAGGCAAAAATCCACATGTGATCCGATCGAATCCGATTGTGGTTCAAAACTCTGGCGTGTAAACACTACCCAATGTGGCTTCCGGTTAGGCCCTATGGCGATGTTTATCTATAGTGTGGGTGTACCCAAACAATAGATAAACGTTGTCTTATGGCCTAAGCGGGCAACGTTTTATGGCCTAAGTGTGCGCTTGCAAAACCTCTATAGCACGCAATGAAAGGAGGCTGTCTTATGGCCTAAGCGGGCAACGTTTTATGGCCTAAGTGTGCGCTTGCAAAACCTCTATAGCACGCAATGAAAGGAGGCTATCTTTGCTTTTGTCTTAGGTCTACTCCATAACCCCAAGGTGTTAGTTTCTTGTCTTAGGTCTACTCCATAACCCCAAGGTGTTAGTTTCTGTCTTAGGTCTACTCCATAACCCCAGGGTGCTTTTGTCTTAGGTCTACTCTGTCTTAGGTCTACTCCATAACCCCAAGGTGCTTTTGTCTTAGGTCTACTCCATAACCCCAAGGTGTTAGTTTCTGTCTTAGGTCTACTCAATAACCCCAAGGTGCTTTTGTCTTAGGTCTACTCCATAACCCCAAGGTGTTAGTTTCTGCATAGTTTCTGCAGCCAAAGCCAAGACAGAGACTAAAGATGCCCATACACGATCAATATTACAGTGGAACCCCGGTCGGCGACCACCCCTATAACGCGACCACCCCGGAAAGACGACCAATTTTCAATTGTCCCGATTGTTTTTCTCTTTATTTCCTTTTGGAGAGTTTCACTAATGCGACCACCCCGCTATCCAGACCGCGACCACGGCTTTGGCTGTCCCAAGCGGCAATAGCACCTCGGTAACACGACCACTCACAACCTAATTAGAGATCTGATCATCAAACAAAGGCGAGTCAGCAGAGTGTGTGTACCAAACAGGACCAATTAATGCGTGGCATAAGCCGTGCGCATGACGTTTGCGGTCAGCAGTCAGAAAAGGCAGGCCGAAACATGAGACGGGCGCAATATTTACACGGAATTCACTATTTCCACACCTGCCAGTCGTCCATCCTAGTCGTCACAGTGTCAGTGGGCTATCTGCTTACTAGTATCAGGCCAGGCTGGAAATGGTCTAGTCTGGTTTATTCAAACGAAACATGGATAAAAAAGAAAATATGACACTCGGTTTACTTCGGTCTGGATCGGCACTCATCAGGCCGATTTCGGTAAGGCGACCACCCCGCTAACGCGACCACTTTGGGTCTGTCCCGTGGGTGGTCGTGTTACCGGGGTTCCACTGTATTGCACAATATGTGGTGCAAAACAGGGGCACACAAAGTAGCCAGGGGAAGAGATCTCCCCTGATCTGAACAAGCATGCCATTCACAGTGAAACTGCGATTCTCATTTATAGCTTTCTCTCTGCAATAATGCTCAGTCTCACATTGTACTTGGCTAAACTGGCCTGTACTTGGCTGAACTGGCCTGCCTTTATGTGATGTCAGAAAGGTTTTGGAAGACACTTCCTCTCTGCTTTCAAAACAACATCAGTTTAATGTAGGCCTACATATTTGTATCCTATCCTTCAAATCAAACTTCCACCAGTTCGAATTTCTTCTGACCAGACGACTGTGGAAATTTCTTCTCGCAATAATCTGGAATAAGAAAATACATGTATAATAATTTCAAAATATGACCAGTCATATTTGACAGAGATGTATTCATTAAATGTGACCAATAGATAGAAGGTAGCCTATGCTCACAATTTTACTAGACCTAAAGCGGCCCATACATGTGCAATATTATTGCACAATATGAGGCTCAAAATGGGCGATATTATATGTCAATCTTCTACCCATCATGCCAATAGCAAATTACCCCATTTGGGCCCCATATTGTGCAATAATATTGAGCATGTCTGGGCGGCTTTAGTATTGAAGATATTTGAGCCTTTCAATACTTGGGTCCAGTAGAATTCTGAGCACCACCAATAAAAGGTGACCTTACAGTATTTCTCACAGTTTTCAAGATGACTGGAAGACATTTTCGAGGTCCGATTACAGTTTTCACTTGCCAATATCCCATTGAACGCTACATATCGTCAATGAGAATTATGTCACTAATTAGAAGATCAATCTTTCTTGGAGTGAAGATCAATCTTTCTCGGAGTCAAAAACAACACTTTTGTCACTAATTAGAAGATCAAGTGGAGTCACTAATTAGAAGATCAATCTTTCTTGGAGTGAAGATCAATCTTTCTTGGAGTCAAAAACAACACTTTTGGTAAAAATAAATTCATTATGGTACTACCTATTTCAAAACCATTTGTCCTTTGTCCTTCCATCAGTTGAAATCTCGCCTCCCCAGATGGCTGTGGCAAACTCTTCTCCAAACCATCTGAAAAAAATACATTGTACATTGTACTGGGTCTTGGCAAAGTGGGTAGGCCTAGAGGCAAAATGTGTATAAGGGCATGGGGTGGAAGCAAACTGGGTCTTGGCAAAGTGGGTAGGCCTAGAGGCAAAATTTGTATAAGGGCATGGGGTGGAAGCAAAAGGTGAGAACCTGAAATGGGGATACAGGTTTCACATCCATCCTCCCAATGAATGAATCACTAGGTCTTATCCATCCTTATAAAAAATTGATCACACAGTAACATCCATCCATAGCAGGTTTTTATTTTGAATGGGATTTATCATTTGTGGGATTCGCTGTTCATCCCAAGAAACTACCCGGGACCTCTTTTGAATTCGTCACTTGACAAGACAAACATCATAATGCCACTTGTCATTTGTGACAATGCAGAAATGAAAACCAACACCAGGTATCATTTAGTATATGACAAATGACATTCATGTCAAATGCATTCTTTCTTTGTTCAAAAAGGTCTGAATCCAAATACATCTTTGGCATTCATGTTGCAACATGATTAACAAACCAGACCATTGGAAGAATTAATGTCACTGTATCACTGTGATAGACGGCCCGGGCCGCGATTCTCGCGCCCCGGGTCAAATCGATAAGCAATACTCGCGGCCCAGGTGGAACCATCAGCAGGATAAAACGGCCCGGGCCGCGAGAATCACGACCCGGGTTGCCACTGTTGGACTGATATCTGTCCCTAGGCGTTTTACCTTTAACCAGGGACCATCAGTGACTAATAGCTGTCGACCTGTTCAGTATATTTTGTCATTCGTTTCAATTTAAACCGAATGGGTGGTGTAGGTATCTTTTGTCAATTTGTGGAATTCATCTTAGGTGAGCCATTGGGGCAATGGACGAGGATGTTGTTTACATAGACCTAAGTTGGAGTTCATCTGGTGAGACGGACCAGGACCAGTGGGATGGAGTTCGATAGGGATGTGGCACAGGCCTATCACCCATTTGGAATCTGATTCAGCTGGTTTCGGCAGTAGCGACCAACGGCGGGCATGTCGTTTGACGTACGCGAAACACCCTGGTTGCAACTCGGCTGGAGAGACCGACGTTTTTGAATGTTCCCAATCTCTGAGTTTGAATTATAATGTCTGACGGAATAAGCTGCGACTTGACAAACGGGACATGCAGACNTCTTTGTTCAAAAAGGTCTGAATCCAAATACATCTTTGGCATTCATGTTGCAACATGATTAACAAACCAGACCATTGGAAGCATTAATGTCACTGTATCACTGCGATAGACGGCCCGGGCCGCGATTCTCGCGCCCCGGGTCAAATCGATAAGCAATACTCGCGGCCCAGATGGAACAATCAGCAGGATAAAACGGCCCGGGCCGCGAGAATCACGACCCGGGTTGCCACTGTTGGACTGATATCTGTCCCAAGGCGTTTTACCTTTAACCAGGGACCATCAGTGACTAATAGCTGTCAACCTGTTCAGTATATTTTGTCATTCGTTTCAATTTAAACCGAAGGGTGGTGTAGGTATCTTTTGTCAATTTGTGGAATTCATCTTAGGTGAGCCATTGGGGCAATGGACGAGGATGTTGTTTACATAGACTTAAGTTGGAGTTCATCTGGTGAGACGGACCAGGACCAGTGGGATGGAGTTCGATAGGGATGTGGCACAGGCCTATCACCCATTTGGAATCCGATTCAGCTGGTTTCGGCAGTAGCGACCAATGGCGGGCATGTCGTTTGACGTACGCGAAACACCCTGGTTGCAACTCGGCTGGAGAGACCGACGTTTTTGAATGTTCCCAATCTCTGAGTTTGAATTATAATGTCTGACGGAATAAGCTGCGACTTGACAAACGGGACATGCAGACAAACATGTCATCTATCTGTCAGTGTTTTCCAAACAATACGGAGAAACCCTGACAAACGGAAACATTGGGAGATGTCACGATCAGGACCAACGGGATGGAGTTCTGTAGAGATATGGCATTGGCCTATCACCCTGTTTAGAATCCCGATTCCACTCTTTTCGGCGATAAGGGCCAGTCGCTGGGGCAGGATGTGGTTTTGTTTAATTTTGGCCTAGCACTCTGGTTTGAACGTCTCTCATGAGGACAACCAGAAACAATGGGATGAAGTTCAAGAAGGATGTAGCATAGGCCTATTATAACTCCCTCCGGATCCGATTCAGCTGGTGTGAGGGATATACATGTAGGGTAAATTGACGGGGACTGAGTTCCACGGGTAGGGGCATGGGTCTTTGGTGGAAGCCACCGAGCCAAATGGGGTGGAGTTCCGCCAGAGGAATGTGGTGGCATAGGCTTGCTTGCTTACGCCGATTGGAAATACTTTTTGCGTTTATCTCCAAAAAATAGGGGTGGCTCATGCGTTTATCGCCAAAAATAGGGGTGGCTCAATTATTGTCGAGGAGGATTTAATTCATTCTTCAACAAATGTTCAATCATAAATAGGCCTAGTTACAGATCTGTAGAGTTTGGGGTTGCTGCGTAGAGCAGGCTTTGGGTCAGGGAGGGAATGTACTTAGGGTACGAAATAAAGATTAATAATAATAATATTATCACTTCACTAAAGCCCCGAGACAAGGGGCGAGAAATGCAGCCATTTTCTAAAAGAAATTGAAATCATTAGTGCCATATGGTTGGGAGATGCAGTTAGCTCAAAAAGGTTTGAGATAAAATCGCAATCAAAAGCATCTTTTTCAAGCCAGTCAGCGTGGCTGACACAACTCCGAAAGGGCATCGCACCATCTTTAGCTGATCTAAGAATTTATTTAACAGGTTATCATAAACCTTGTTTACACTACATAAAAGTCCGGGCTCAGCACGGGCTTTTTGCATTAACACCTATGAATCCGGCGCCGTGTCTAAATAAAGCCTGGGCTTATTTCAGACCCGGGCTTCGGAAAGTCTGGGCTTTTTCAGACAGGTGTAACCAAGGCTAACTGATGGTGGTTCAACACGGTTTAAGACTGTGCTGAACCTCAGTGACACCGCCTAGACACCTATGAGGGTGTTCACCATTGACCGCCACCTCGTTTCTGGAACCGCAGGATTTTCTAAATGTTTGAAATTTTTACGGCGGTTCTCAAGGTGCGGATCTCACATTAGGCATATTTTTCACTTCCCTAAACGTAGATGTGCTCCCATAAACATGATATGAGCCAGAGGTTGGGAGACTGAGAACTTTGTGGGAAGCCTGAATGAGATCGAAGGGACCCAACCACGCTTGCTGGGTTCACGGTGCACCCTCCTGCCCAGGGTGAATCACAGCCCAGCGTGATTTTTAAGTGTATGCTATTTTTTAGCACGAATGAGAACACTGGACTGAGTAATGTTTATTGGCTTGCTACGACCTGTTAAGCGAGTAGGGTGTAGCAGGCTCAGAAATTTGTTTGCTGCATCCAACATAGGGTTTATCTGGCATAGAAATGTTTTATTACACTGCCACTGCATTTAATATGATGAAACTTTTCCCTAGTGAGTGTCCTAGGCGAAACTTTTCCCATAGTGAGTGTCCTAGGTGGAAAAAAGTCAATCAATGCGTGCTTCATCCTACTCGACAAATAGCACATTCTAACTCTTACGTGGGGAGTATAACCTTAATGTTAAAATTCAAAGTAAACACCTCGTGTTTTAGTCGACAGTGTGCTTCAGATATGTCGCACTATGAACCATCCACGCATTTTTGTAGTCTCATGTTCTTCTTCAATGTTTCATTCATTGAAAATAATAACCGTGATTTCGTGTCAGCTTGACCATTGGAGTCCCCTATGCGGGATAATGTCAAATCCTTCGGCTGGTCTGCTTGAGTTTGGGGGGTCCACGTACATTTGAAAGTGGCCAGAAATAAATGGTAGACTTGGCGTGATATTTTGTGATGTAATTCGCACACAATTTTAACTGATATAGACCCGATAGGATCATTCTGAAAGTTGGGGTACATGAATGAGCGTACAGTGCGAATATGTGCTTTGGCGGGCGGAGGTCTCCCAAGAAAATCTTCAAATATTTATCGCATCTAGGTTTCTGAGATAATTTTATTTCCCTCTCAATAAGTTATGCATGCTTGCCCCTTGGTGCTGCCGATTTATGCCTCATGGGAGGGTCCTTGGGTTCTAATCTGGTAGGGAGCAATGTCTTTCACCTTAGAAACCCGATTCTACTTCAGATTCTTCGATTGTATCTCCTTTATTGTGACCCCTTGCATACCATAAAACTGTTTGGGTTCGGAGATTGTTTGGACTACTCGCAGGGCACTGATGGACGCCTCGTTTAACATAGGCAATTGATCGAACCATCTTTTTTGAAGATGGGGATTTGGCCTAGAGGTAGGCGTGCTGCCCCTTAGTGATGGCGACTGATGCCTCTTGCGAGGGTCCGTGGGTTCGAATCTGGTTGGAAGCAATGTGTTTCACCTTAGAAACACGATTCTATTTCATATTCTTTGCTTGTATCTCCTTTATATGTGACCCCTTGCATAACATAAAACTGTGTTAGGGTTCGGAGATTGTTTGTAGTACTTGCAGGGTACTGATGGACGCTTCGTTTAACATTTTTGGCCCTCGCAAGGTACTGATGGACACCTCGTTTAACATTTTTGGTCCTGTCTTACCCAAAACGCCACCCATAACTTATTGAGAGGGCAAAAAACGTATTGCAAATGCTAGATTCGAAGATTTTCTTGGGAGAAAGCCGCCCCCACAGCAAACCTTCCATACTCTTGAAGCACTTCATCTACGCTTTTAATATCCGGGACTGTAACTCCCGTCACCAACTTTCAGAATGTTCCTACCAGGCTGAAATCAGTTAATATTGTATGTGAATTACACAAAATTTCACGCCCAGTCTACCATTCATTTCTATCTTTCAAATGTAGGCCTACGTGGAAACTCATGTCCCCCCCCCCCAAGCTCGAGCAGACCAGCCAAAGGCTCTGCAAAATTCGTCAATTCCGTACTCTGCCTGCAATAGGAGGTCATGCTCAGGATGTGCACTACGCATTGGATCATCGCGTTGGCCTACATTTACTGAGAAGGCTTATAGGCCGAGGTACTAATAGACGCTGAATTAAAGACCAAATGTCAAGCAGACATGCCAGATGGAATCACGGTTATTTTCAATGAATGAAACATTGAAGAAGAATATGAGACTATACGGATGGTTCATAGTGCGATATATATGAAGCACACTGTCAACTAAAAAACGAGGTGTTAACTTAAAGGTGCTCTAGTTCGAATTATAAACATTACGGTGTGCCACCTATTGTCAACTTCTGGTACTAACAAATCAGATAAAATCGAATTAAATCTCGCCTTTCACAACTTTTTTTTGTTTTTGAGCGTAAAATCATAAATATATTTCAGTTACAAGAATTTTTATCAAGATAGATATAAAAATAGATAACATTAAAGGAGCACGGTATTGGATCTCAAATGCGTTATTTGACTGCCGACGTAGAGGGAGCCACCTAGCGGCAGTAAGACAAACTACAAAAATGCATTACAAAATGTACGCAGTAAATCGGGTCATTCGCCGACACGTAGTTAGACCTTCGGGTTGGAGAGTGGCGCAGTGGCGCCGGCTGTCGATAAAAAGTGGCAATACCGTGCTCCTTTAATGTTTTGGTATACACGGTGCTGCCACCTGTCCGAGGAAAAATAACTATTATAATCAACCATGTAAATAAACAAACCGTAATGTTCACAATTCGAACTAGAGCACCTTTAACGTAGAATGTGCTTCAAACTATTTGTCGAGTAGGATGAAGCACGCATTGACTGACTTTTTTCCACCTAGGACACGCAGAGGAAAAGTTTCAGCCGAAATAAATTCTTGGATCAGCTAAAGATGGTGCGATGCCCTTTCAGAGTTGTGTCAGCCACGCTGACTGGCTTGAAAAAGATGCTTTTGATTGCAATTTTATCTCAAACGTTTTGAGCTAACTGCGCCTCGCCTACGACACTAATGATTTCAATTTCTTTTAGAAAATGGCAGCATTTAGTGAAGTGATAATAGGGAGTTTTTGCAAAGCCCCCGAAACGCCAACGCGAACGCCAAACCCATTGTTCGATAAGACGAAGAAAGCACCGAACAAAAGGTTAGACGTTCATGTTGGCGTTTCGGGGGCTTTGCAAAAACTCTATAATATTCCCTCCCCGACACAAAGCCAGCTCTACGCAGCAAACCCAAAACTCTAGAGATCTGTAACTAGGCCTATTTACGACTGAACATTTGTGGAAGAATGAATTAAATCCTCCTCAACAATATTTGAGCCACCCCTATTTTTTGGAGACAACGCGAAAAGAATTTCCAATCGGCGTGAGTGAGCAAGCCAAAGCCACATTCCTCTGGCGGAACTCCACCCCATTTGGCCTCGGCGGGCGGCTTCCACCAAAGACCCATGGCCCCTACCCATGGAACTCAATCCCCATCAATTTACCCTACATGTATATCCCTCACACCAGCTGAATCGGATCCAGAGGGAGTTATAGGCCTGTGCTACATCCTTCTCGATCTTCATTCCGTTGTTTTTGGTCGTTCTCACGAGAGACGTTCAAACCAGAGTGCTAGGCCAAAATTAAACAAAACCACATCCTGCCCCAGCGACTGGCCCTTATCGCCGAAAATCGGGATTCGAAACGGGGTAATAGCCCTATGCCATCTCTACAGAACTCCATCCCGTTGGTCCTGATCGTGACATCTCCCAATGTTTCCGTTTGTCAGGGTTTCTCCGTATTGTTTGGAAAACACTGACAGAGCGATGACATGTTTATCTGCATGTCCCGTTTGTCAAGTCGCAGCTTATTCCGTCAGACATTATAACTCAAACTCAGATGGAGAACATTCAAAAACGTCGGTCTCGCCAGCCGAGTTGCAACCAGGGTGTTTCGCGTACGTCAAACGACATGCCCACCGTTGGCCGTTATTGCTGAAACCAGCTGAATCGGATTCCAAACGGGTGATAGGCCTGTGCCACATCCCTATTGAACTCCATCCCGCTGGTCCGGATCCGTCTCACCAGATGAACTCCAACTTAGGTCTATGTAAACAACATCCTCGTCCATTGCCCCCAATGGCTCACCTAACATGAATTCCACAAATTGACAAAATATACCAAACAGGTCGACAGCTATTAGTCACTGATGGTCCCTGGTTGAATTATCCGCAAGGTAAAATGCCCAGGGACAGATAAAATGCCCAGGGACAGATATCAGTCCAACAGTGGCAAGCCGGGTTGCGATTCTGGTGGTGATTCCGCCCAGGTCACAAGTATTGCTTATCGATTAGAGGCATGGTGGAGTACTCGAGAATTGTGAAGCTGAAATGGGGATACATGTTTAACATCCATCTAGGTAATGAATGAATCACTCAGTCCAATCCATCCTTATAAAGAATTGATCACACAGTCACAGCAATCCATTGAAAGAATGGATCACATAGTTCCTCCATCAATCCACGTGAAGAATTAATCACTGCCGTTTCCATCCATGTAATAAATTGATGACACCACTGCATCCATCCTTGTGAAAAATGAAGAATAAACCACTTTTCTCCATATAAACCACTTTTCTCCATATGCAACAAATTGGTCCAGAGAGATACTGCTCAGACAAACATGGGTCTAGGAGAAGAGAGAAATAGACTACAGTGTATATGGATGTATCTGAAAAGCTATGCGCTGAATTGGCGAAATGGAAAATAAGTAAAGTGGACCATGGCGTACAGCAGAGAGGCAAAATGTATATGAGGGCATGGGGTGAAGATGAAACGTGCAAAGCTGAAATGGGGAAGTTTCACACTCCATCCTTGTAATAATCACATAGTCGTATCCGTCCTTATAAAGAATTGATCACACAGTCACTTCCATCCGCAAAAGGAATTGATTACACATCCACATCCATCCATGCGAAGAATCAGTCACTGCTGTTCCCATCCACATAATGAATTGATGACACAACTGCATCCATCCTTGTGAAAAATTGAATAATGATAGTGAGAAAAACATGGGTGTAGGACAAGAAACAGGGTTTGTGGATGTATTTGAATAGCTATGTAGGCAATTGCGCTGAATTGGCAAAATGGAAAATAGAAAATAGATAAAGTGTACCTTGGCAAATTGGGGAAAGGCAAAGAGGGGGCACAGGGTGAAGATGAAAAGTGCAATGCTGAAATGGGGAAGTTTCACACTCCATCCTAGTAGAATAAATCACATTGCCGTAACAGATCCTAGAATTGATCACACAGTCACGTCCATCCATGCAAAGAATCAGTCAGTGCCGTTCGCTTCCAAGTAATGAATTGATGACCCAACTGCATCCACCGTTGTGAAAAATTGAATGAGTCACTGCTGTCCATGTAACGAATTGGTCCATCTTCACATCCATCCATGTCCATGTAACGAATTGGTCCATCACATCCATCCATGTCTATGTAACGAATTGGTCCATCTTCACATCCATCCATGTCCATGTAACGAATTGATCCATCTTCACATCCATGACCATGTCCATGTAACGAATTGGTCCATCTTCACATCCATCCATGTCCATGTAACGAATTGGTCCATCTTCACATCCACAGAGAGAACGGCTCATACATGGATGTAGGGGAAAAGATAAGTAGGGAAAGAATTGGCGACATATTGTATGGGAAAAGCTACGTAGACATGGGCTAAATTGGCGAAATGGTAGCAAACTGTGTCTTGGCAAAGTGTGGGAGAGCAAAATTCGATTAGGGTCATGGTGGTGAAGCTGAGAATTGTGAAGCTGAAACGGGGATAATACAGCCACAGGTTTAACATCCATCCACATAATGAATGAATCACTAGTCCTATCCATCCCTATAAAGAATTGATCACACAGTCACGTCCATCCGTTGAAAGAACCGATCACATAGTTCCTCCATCAATCCATGTGAAGAATTAATCACTGCCGTTTCCATCCACGTAATAAACTGATGACACCACTGCATCCATCCATGTGAAAACTGAAGGATCACTTTTCTCCATGCAACGAATTGGTCCAGAGAGATACTGCTCAGACAAACATAGGTCTAGAAGAGAGAAATAGGCTATATGGATGTACAGTGTATTTGAAAAGCTGTGTAGGCATGCGCTGAATTGGCGAAATGGAAAATAAGTAAAGTGGACTTTCACAAAGTGGGGAGAGACAAAATGTATACATGTGGGCATGGGGTGAAGATGCAAAGCTGAAATGGGGAAGTTTCACACTCCATCCTTGTAATCAATAAATCACATAGTTAGTTGTATCCGTCAAGGAACGGATTGCACAGTCACGTCCATCCGCGTAAAGAATTGATAAAACGTCCACATCATTCCATGCAAAGAATTAATCAGTCACTGTCGTTCCCATCCATGTAATGAACTGATGACACCACTGCATCCATCCTTGTGAAAACTGAAGGATAAGCCACTTTTCTCCATGTAACGAATTGGTCCAGAGAGATACTGCTCAGACAAACATGGGTCAAGGAGAAATAAGCTACATAAAAGCTATGTAGGCATGCGCTGAATTGGCGAAATGGAAAATAAGTAAAGTGGACTTTTCGCAAACTGGGGAGAGGCAAAATGTAGGCTATGTGGGCACGGGGTGAAAATGAAAAGTGCAATGCTGAAATGTGGAAGTTTCACACTCCATCCTTGTAATGAACAAATCAGATAGTCGTATCCGTCCTTATAAGGAATTGGTCACACAGTCACGTCCATCCACATAAAGAACTGATTACACATCTTCATCCATCCTTGTCAAAAATTGAATGAGTCCACGTAACGAATTGGTCCATCTTGACATCCATCCCAGAGAGGTACTGCTCACACATTGATGTAGGTGAAAAGATAAGTAGGCAACGAATTGGCAATATATTTTATGGGAAAAGCTACGTAGGCATGTGCTGGATTGGCGAAATGGAAAATATGTGAAGTGGACCTTGGCAGAGTGGGAAAATATGTGAAGTGGACCTTGGCAGAGTGGGAAGAGGCAAAATGAATATGGCGGGGCACAGGGTGAAGATGAAAAGTGCAAAGCTGAAATGGGGAAGTTTCACACTCCATCATTATAATTAATAAATCACATAGTTGCTTCCGTCCTTATAAAAGAATTGATTGCACAGTCACGACCATCCGTGTGTAATAAATTGATACACATCCACATCATTCCATGCAAAGAATCAGTCACGATGTAATGAATTGATGAAACAACTGCATCTATCCTTGTGAAACACTGAATAATAAGTCACTGCTGTCCATGTAACGAATTGGTCCATTTTCACATCCATCCCAGAGAGATACAGCTCACACATGGATGTAGGTGAAAAGATAACCCCTGAGCTAATGACTGGATCGTCTCCAAATTTTTTTTCATAAGCGCATCTAATGAGGATACATGACATAATGTGACCTGGGACAACAAAATGAGTCGGAAGTCGCACAGAAGAAGACCGAAGTTGACACCAGACAACAACTACGGAAATCGACAAAGTCAAATTTCACATTTGGGCAGACAATCCTGAAATCATCAAACCGTTGGTGTCACCTTGGACATGTTGGGTCGTCTTCTGTGCGCATTTTCTGACTCATTTTGCTGTGCCGGGTCACATATATGTAATGGGTTTTTGATTTGACCTACTTTTCAAGGCCATAGAGGTTAGAGTTAAAAATATGGCCATTTGGTGGCACGTTTCTGGCTATTTGACCAAGCAACTTCTAATTTGGTGTGATCAAATTTTGACGATCATCACACCCTGGAACTCAAGACTTCCCTGGAACATTTCAATTAACATTTGCCATTGTTCTTCTGGTACAGTCACCCAGGTGAGCACATGGTCCATGGACCATTTCGTGTAGCTTTAATCTAAACAACACTACAATACAATGATACAAATGAACTAATACCTAACCATTTGAAAGTGACTGTGCAACCTTCTGGTACAGTCACCCAGGTGAGCACATGGTCCATGGACCATTTCCTGTAGCTTTAATCTACACTACAATACAATGATACAATGAACTAATACCTAAATTCTATTAAAAATCTAATAACCATTTGAAAGTGACTGTGCAACGTTTCCTCTACCAACTTCTCTACTTTACTCTATGTAACTTCTATTTCTGTAACTGGTAAGCTAGGAGGTAGGTGTCAATTTTAGATCCAGAAGAGTGGGCTGCCAAAATTTGCAGCATGATGGGAACTTTCATCATCACTGTGCTGGTGATCATGAAAGGGCTTATTAATCATATTTTAATGCCCAAAAATTGGTACTGGTACATGCGAATTTAAGGGGGATGCACTATGCAGGCAGGGAGGGAAGGCAGTAGGGTCTATTTTGACCCCTAGGCCCGTATGCACCAACATCAGATTAGCCCCAATTCGGCTTAAGTCCAACTTAAGCTTGAGCTTAAATTTTGATCCCATTGCACCAATCATAGTTGATCCAGAAGTTGGGCTTAAGCTCTTGCAAAGTTTAAACCACCCAAGGGGTAGGTTTAAGTTATGGATTAAGGCTGTTCGCTCATCTGACAGTGAACTTCCGGGTTGGAAACATGGAGTTTCTTGACTAGCGTGACGAAATGGACATGGTGAATTGCCCAGGACGGGTTGTTGAGGAGAAATTTAAAAAAACGGTACAGGTTTACCAAGGTCAATGCTTGTGGATTCTGGTCTAATTGAATATGAGACTGCTCCATCATCTGATCGCAACAGTCCAATCTCAGCAATCAACAGATTATTGCAGGTTTCACGTGCCATTGCAAGACACCAACAACCTCAGATAAGCCATAACTTAAGCTCGAGCTCAAATTGGATCACAAGTTTCCCGTAGGTCATTGTATGTGTATCGCAGACAAAAGCCTGCACAATAAAATCATGCAATCAGCATTTGGAAGACCTCAGACTTCAGGCTTAAGCTATAGTTCAGCTCATCTAAAGCTTATCTTTGGCTCAAATGTGTTGCGGATCAAGTTGGGATTAGCCGAATAAGAGCTTAAGTTATGGATCAGTTGAGCTGTAGCTTAAACCCAAATTCGGATCAGTTGGTGCATACGGGCCTAGTGTTTACTTCTTCAACACCAAATGGCTTTTTGATGGAAAATATAAGTACGCTCATCACCAAAATCGGGTGCTGGTGACACCTGTGCAATCAAAAGTCACTACTAAAGCAGTTTCATGGAGCACAGATGATATGGGCAGTGGTTAGAAACTGTGGCCAAAGTTCAAACAAAAAATCTCTACTTATCTTTCTTTTCTTTACTTCGACAATGAACCATGGACAAGCACTTGATCATAAATATCCTCCAATCAAGCAACTCCAGACTTGCACAGTGAGTTTTCAGTCGATCCTCTCAGCTGGGAACATAGGATACAGCTCACTGCATGTGTCATCCTGTTTTCCATCTGAAAAATGTAGAAATGTTTTAAGAAGGGGTGACAATTGAAATTTTCACTGCCAAGGCCAATTTCATCAGAAATGATGAAAAAGATGTTAAAAAGATTGAAAGGCGTTCAAAACTTGTCAGTGTAGATATTCACTGAAATTGGAAAGCTCACAGTGAGTGCATAAATCCATCATCAATGTTGCAGCATGAAGCCCTGATCAAGCTTATAAAAATTTGACAACTGTGCCATCAACATCTGGAGCCAGTCACAATGTGACAAACCCCACTCTCGTTCATCCACTAGCACTTACTTTAGAAACTTCTGCATTGAGCTTAGCTAGAAAACTTGCAAGATGGCTGGGAAAATCATGTGAAGGGAAATACATCACATCTCAGTCCAATTGACCTGTCCCGTGAAATCAGCATTCGTGTCTGAAATACAAAAACTCAGTGAATTATGTAAGCACGGTGCCGTACATTTCATTTTCAAAATACTGTCAATCAGGAAAATTTTGCAAACAGAATATTTTCACAACCACCATCTTGCTCCACTGCCATCTAGGAGGATCACCAATGTTCATTTGCTAATCACAGCTTTTGTATTACTGTGAACACTGGTAAATGTTCACAAAGCTAAAAGTTGGCAAACTTAGTGAAGGCCCCCTAAGTTCAATCTGAAATAGTGAAATTGGTAATTTTGGCTTCTGTAACATGGAGTCCTCTTCACTAGAAAAGGAAGGCCTAACTTACATGGCCAAGAAAATTCAAAGTCCATGCTTGGTGTTTTTCAATGGGAAAGCAAAATCATAGCCATAATAAGAGCAGTCCGCAGCCGCACACTATTGCCAACAGATGGCAGCAAAGTTCTAGCGGACCAATGTACAGGAAAATATGTCGCCAAAGTAATGTGCCCAAATTAGTGGCTTAGAGGGTGTAATCAATGCTGTGCAATCGAAAGCCCTGGTTATAGATAGATATAGCTACCAGTATAGACCTACAGCCTAGACATTTTAACCAGTACAAGTATACAGCCTAGACATTTTAATACATGTAACAAAGATGAAGTGGATGGTTGTTGCTGTTTTTCTGTGGCTATTCAATTCTTTGAACTCTGA
This sequence comes from Notospermus geniculatus, assembly GCA_002633025.1. NCBI lineage: Eukaryota > Metazoa > Nemertea > Pilidiophora > Heteronemertea > Lineidae > Notospermus > Notospermus geniculatus. The sequence continues at coordinate 130,615 of NMRB01000555.1, forward strand.
ACCCAAATATTAGGCCTAGCCTATACATAATTCCCTACATGATGAATCAAGAAATCAGCATGAGCTTAGGCCAGGCTTAATTTGATATTTTCAAGCAATATGAATTCAACAAAAATATCATGATAGGCCTATAGGTCTTGCCCTAGGCCTGGATTTAGGCCAAGCTTCCTCCAAGGGGCCAAGGGCCAAAGGCACAGAAGGAGAAATAAATATCTTAGGCCTAGACAAGTCGAAGGATCAAACCCAAAGAGAATCAACCCTTCTCCCATCGGATGTTGGATGGGGAAATTGAGTGTCGTTCACTCACGGCCACTTCATATTTCGGACGGGCCGCCATCTTGCGTAATACATTGTATACGCTTATGCATGCGTGTCATTTTCTCACGCAAGTGCGTCGTCAGACGCCGCAATTAACACACTTAAAATGAATCACCCCGTCGATTTCAGGACAAATGAATGGGTTATGCGGGCCCTATGGACACTTAGGAAACTTATAGCAGTCAATTTAGTTTGTTTACCTCGTCTTTTGTTGAGCAAAAGTGACTTTTTTTCGCCATCATCCAGCCAAAATATCACAAATCAGCCGTATTGTTTCTTGTGCGCGTCTCAAAAAAGTAGGCCCTGTATCATTTCGCACCCCGCATTTCTTGCAATCAAATATTATGTTTGTTCATTTCATAAGCAAGAATTCCAGAAATAAGTAAAGAAGATACAATAAGCCTACTTTCAGTCAGTGACTCTGGTACTTTGTTGACAAAAGATTTTGGTTATTTGGGAACTACTTAGGATGCAGCGCAGAGATAAAATCCATCAACGCTGTGAAAATTTCAATTCGGCCCTACCATATTTGGCAACCCGTGAGATTTTTCACAACCTCAGCACTCACTACAGGCACGGGGAGAATCGTTCTTTTTTATGTTTTATTCCCAGTATTTTTCCCCAAAACTATCAAAGAATATTTGTGTTTTTTACTTTCATGTCACTACGAAACTTTTTTGAAGGGTGAACGAGTAAAACTTTTGAATTCCCCGCAAAGAGGACATTGCGACCTTGGCCTTGGGACGAGATTGCTGATTATGCTTTTGACTGGTTCCCGCCTTTGCCGCTCTACTCCCGCAGCGCTACGGGAGTGCAGCGGCAAAGATGGGAAATGCAAATAAAAACCGCGCGGGCGTGACCATATGTGCGGGAAACTTTTTTCCAATGTTGGGTCCATGCAACGACGAAAGGGTGGCCAACAAGGATTCACGGCCAGTTTCCACAGCGTCGTTTCATTTTTCTGCCACAGCAGCAGAATTCGGCTCTAGAATCAAACTACTGATTACCGAATCGGACAACCTTCTATGGCACAAACGGCTTGCCATAGCCTTCTTGGTCTCATGGTGCTCAGGCTAAGAAAATTCCCCATCTATACATACCAATGATGTAGGTGCAAGTTTAGTCGAAAAGTAGGCCCTATGCGATTGCACTTTTTTGGCCACCCTGATTGTTTGGCGGACACTCAAAAACAGAGAGACGTGTTTATCAGTGCCTCCCCATGTCACATCACGGCTTATTCCCCCCGTCAATCTTTTGTTGGGAGGCAATGAAAAATATTACACCGTCAAGATATCGACGAGACGATATTTGTTGGTCTGTCGTAATTGGATGAGGGTCGACATTTACCGGGGAGTGCAGGCATTCTGTCACACCCTATCATATCCTGACAAATTGACTGATTGGATAAAGCAAATCCAATTGCTGGAATAATGTGGTCATCTTTTCCAATTGTCACAAGTCCTTTCCACCTCGTTGATCGGCGGTAATTTTCAGCACGCATCAAATGGCCGCTTACGAAATACGTATAGGCTGGTCCTCCCTTTGCCGCTCCACTCCAGCGGCGCTAGTGTCCGGAGTTCGCCTTGGGGACGGGGGTCGTCATGTCTTTGCATGATGCCCCATCTTTTGGTTTGTTTTGATCAGACGACAGTCCGCATGTTTGGCGTCTCCCCGTCAGCGCACCATTGATTCGTGTAGCTCTTAATACTCAACTATGGAACGAGTTTGACAGCTCTAAAACCAACAAAGATTTGGTAAATCGAATACGATCTGACAAATGAATGAGTCGCTAAATCGAAGAATCGAGAAATCCTCCTGATCAAAGTCGAACGATTTGATATCGAATCAATATTCAATTCAATCACATTTCTGAACTGATCGTTGAGGCTGAGCGGTTTTAAGTCATTGATTGATGACAAATCCTTGAGCTCCATTTAGCGATAAGTGACTTGAACTAAAACTAACGCGGCATATAATATTCTTGGGTCAAATCCTCTATTTTCGACAGGCATATGCATTCTTGCTCACAATAACAATCAATTACATTGCAAGACAACAACATATAACGTGCAATCCATAACCATGCGCATTAATCACAAACAGTGAGCTTCGTAATTGAATTTTCTGCCTCATTCTGCTCAGAATTAATAAAACAGCCATTAAATCTTCTTGAAGAGTCTAGCCTAATTGCCTGGGAAATATTTCCTCCAAATCTTCCACTTTGCTTCACCTAACGCGTCAACAGATTACTGCTTGAGTGCACTACACCTCGACGAACAGCAGAACCCGCTCATGTGATATCGAAAATAATTGTTCAGCCTTTGAACAGGTGTGACGTCATGAACTCATCATCTCAAAAAAGTCGTTTAACAGCTTTACGCGTAAATTGGTAAATTAATCTGTGGACTCGTCCCCGTCTCATTACTTTCTTGGCATTTTTTTTCATACGAGTGAGTATAAGGCCACTTCAACTCATCGCACTTTTCATCGAGATACGTATGCCGGTGTGAGAGGAAGGGTTGTCCACGGTACGCAAGTCCGCGTGACGACAGTCTCCTACCGGAAGATATTCGAATGGTCATGGTTTCTATATAGCCACATACATGTACCTAATCCCTGTTGGACAATAAAAAACAAACTCAGATTCCTGTCACACCGTGTCTCAATCTGCGGACAAAGGCGGGAAAAGGTCAGATAACTGCCCGAAGTTTGGCGGCGGACGTCATGTCTTTCTCACAATTAGAAATCCACGCCGGGGAAAGAGGAGCGCAGTACAGCGTTCCGTGATGGATTATTCATAATAACGCCGACAGACCATGAAATGAAATGATCATCCGAAACCAAAATCAATTCGTATAGATATATAATCATTATTGGACAATCTTCTAGGTGAGGAGACGGACTCGAGCCAGTTTCTGCAGCGGCCACGTTCAGCGAGAGACAGGAGAGCAATTCGGTGTTGGTCAGTCGTGAAATCGAGGCAGTGGTCGGTGATTGTGTTTCTCATCCCGAGCGGATAAACGATGCCTCCTCGAGCGCAGTCGCCAGTTATTCTTAGACCAGGTAGTTCAGACGTGAGGGCACATCCGTCAAATATATAGGAGATAATGAAAGGCTTATTAACATGCAGTCCCAACTGCACTCCCTCTCCATCATTTATTCAATCCGTCGCTGACGGGCAACTAAAAATAACACAAAGACGGAGATCACATTGAAATTGCGCAGAAAACTAACTTCATTTCGTAAAAAATTACATGTATCTCATTCTGTGATTTCATCCGTTGTCAATCTGAATAGTTTGCTGTGGTTGCACAGCTTCCTGCATGTCTGACAACGTTTGTACAGGATGAATTGCGATTCATTTTGTTCCACTTCAAAACCGCTGATCGAATCGCTGATGTTTACGCTTGCAACGTGACGAGAACGTATAAAGCGATGCAGTCCCGGTTGATGTTAGGATGCAAATCAGTGTTTGACTTGGTCTCATGACCAAAGCCACACAGAGATTAGGACCGGGCGTAAGCATCCTGAAGTATTGGTCTACACAAATCCTCCTTCCCTCGAGTTTCTCAGGATGGACCGTATAAGAGGAAGCTAAGATTGTGCAACAAAAATAAACGGCGGCGAATCCCTCTCAGTGACTAAGACCCTATACACAAATTGCCGTCCAGTCATCGTCAAGGGAAGGCGCCGTCTACAAACATGTTCGAACACCAGCAGGTCGAATTGCAGATGAAGAAGAAAGTACAACGGACCCTTCAATGGCTGAGGTGGTAAAAATACGATCTTCGACCACCAAGACCAGTACTGCCCAGGCAGCAGTTTCCAAGAAACTTATTGGTTCGATCTTACGGGTCGTACATCATTTTCCCCGTCATCATGTAAAGAAGGCCCGTGTCCTCATCCGTAGTTTTATGGCTTCGCGACTCGGCAGAAGAACATTAGTGGAAAAGAGTGGTCTCTTAATCATACTTGTGGTCATTATCGTATTCTGTAACCTGCTTTACTGTGTGTTCTTTCTGGCCTTTATTGCCCATCTCGGCTGGCATTACTTGCCAATCTTCAGCAAGTAATTGCACCATTATTTATTCACCGAGTGCAATCTATGGAAGACGATAGATAATAATGTACGCCTGACAGCTGCATGGACGTAGAAGCTGTGGTGAGTCAGGAGAAGAGGTTGTCAAGAACATTGGAAAAGCTGCCCAAGAGGTATCACCGTCACCGGCCACAACCTTTCATGATACGAATAACGTCTTCTCGAAATGAGTTGCTGACGATAAAATAGATATAGAAATTGACGCAGGAATTGACAGTCGTCGAATAATATGATATGTAGAAACTGAGCTCCCTAACTCTTGGGTGGCTTCTTGCAATATCGGGTATGATATAACTCCAGATGACGTCTTCTAACGGGTAATACGCCATGAGCACGATGAACGTGAAGGCGACCACCATCATCATGACAGTTAGATGGCGTTCCTGTGCCACCTTTTTCTTGCCAGCGCCTCCTTCTTCCATTTGCTCCAACTCTTTCCCTTGTCGCCTGAAGCGAACGAGGATGCAACTGTTTAGGATCAGAACCAGAATAGGGCCACTGTAATTGACAATACTGTAGTAAAACAAAAGAATAAAGTCTTCAAACCATGATGGGAAGTAGGACGGGTTGACACAAGATTCGGTATGCAAATTAGTGTCATCCTTTTGATAGAACTTCCACAGCTTTACCATATTGAACAGCAAATGGAAACAGACATTAAAAGCGTATAATGCCCTTGCCTTGCCGAGCGTGCACCAAGTTGCAGCCTTCAAAGGAAAGCAAACCGCCACACACCGGTCAATAGATATTATAACGACATTCCAGACGGCGATACCGAAGCATGTAAATAATAAATAGTTGTACTCCTTACAAAGAAAATCACCGAAGTGTTCGAAGGCATTTTTGACTCGGGAGAGGATGAGTCGTTGGGTGTCTCCAATCAGACATATGGCAAAGTCTCCCAAGGCAAGTGCTCGGAAGTGGTACGACATGACCAGGCTGCGTCGTTGTCTGATCCTCTGTGTCATTGTAATCAATGTAAGAGTGTTACCTATAAAACCCATGGCGAGGACGATACAGGGAACATAAAAGTCGAAGACAGCCATGAGGGTGTCCATCAGGGGGTCACCGGTGTATGGGGTGCTGGCGGTGTGCCTTGTGTCGTTGGTAACCCAGGGGTTTAAGGATGACATCTCGGCTGTCCCTCCAAATGCCATCGGAGTGAGAAATCAAAGGGTTTTGTTCATTTGACAGTTGGTTACATCAGCCTTACGCCGATCTTTGTTTATACTTGTCGGATGAATTATTTAGCAGCTCTGTCGTTTCACAATATGAAACCAACACCATCTAATCGTTGAACGAGGAAGTGGGTGGAAACACCTCTTGTTTAGGAGTGGTAAACTGATAACGACTCATGTGATCGATGTGTTCATTTTTGAGAACTCTAGTCTCGCGTCACCAGCCTCTCTCTCTTACAGGAGAGAGTCTGGTAGCAAAGGCCAAAACTTTCGTTACCGCCAGGTGGCGAGTGTCCAGCTCAGAGCATCCGAATCTGATTGGCCAACGGCTGATTAAACATGGCTGCGCCCATGAAACGCATGACGAACGAATGAGTCTGAGGGAAAATTTACCTTTTTAGCACGGAAGGAACGACTATCCATGGTCATCGATTGCTGGAATAAGCCGATTTGTACAATAGGACTTACATTTTGTGCCATGGATTAGGTCACTTCCGACCAGGGAGTCGAAGTTCAGCCANAACCCAGGGGTTTAAGGATGACATCTCGGCTGTCCCTCCAAATGCCATCGGGGTGAGAAATCAAAGGGTTTTGTTCATTTGACAGTTGGTTACATCAGCCTACATCTTTGCTTATACTTGTCGGATGAATTATTTAGTAGCTCTGTCGTTTCACAATATGAAACCAACACCATCTAATCGTTGAACGAGGAAGTGGGTGGAAACACCTCTTGTTTAGGAGTGGTAAACTGATAACGACTCATGTGACCGATGTGTTCATTTTTGAGAACTCTTCTTACCTTAGACTGTCCCGTCACTCCGTGTGTTGTCTTTGCTGAGTGGTCCAACCTAAGCGTTCGAGAAAGATGATGCACTGTCTTCCAACGCTTTCACCCACATTTCTGTGCTTATTCTTCGAAAGAGTGTCCAAATTTTGATGTTCCGCATGCGAATGATGTAGGCGATCATGACTGTAAATAGACTCTCGTTCCAATCCGAACAGATCTTGGAATATGATGTAGGCTAATCTTGTACCAATTGTGCCTACAAACAATTCGGTGGTGAATTTGGTTAACGCCGGCGCTTTCCCCCAACTAGTAAAGCGCAAAATGCTTCGCAAGTGCGAGTGCAAATAATGTACATGTAATTGACTAGTTATGGCGGGAGCAGATTCTATGTTTGGCGGCGAATAGTATATAGTCACTGCCTCCGGTTACGTTTAAAAATACATCTTCTGACCTTCAGTTATATAGAGCCAAACTAGACATAGGAGCAGCGAGAATTAAAAATATAATTAAATATAAATAAAAAAACTGATCCATTTGGAGCCATGTTCGCCGTTCACAAACAAAACTGGCGAAATTGAGGGAACGCCGTGAGAATGCATGTGGCGATGTTCTAATGGAGAGTAACCTTGGGGGAGGGGGAGAAGAGAGAGATGGGAGGAGAAGAGAGAGATGGAAGGAGGGGGAGAGAGTGAGGAAGCTAATCACAAATGTACATATTTTTTCAACAAAATTACATTACATTTTATTTACAAATTACAAATTTTGCTGTATCATGTACAGTCATTTCATTTGTCTCAATAAACCTTATATATATATGACCTAGAGAAGTCCATATTGATGACAATGATGACAAGGGTATGATTAATGATTTCCTGTATACCTACAGCTAATATAGAATTACAATGTATCTGGAATATTGACAAGAGTGTTTTCCGTAGTCAAGCAAGGTTACATTCTTACATTCTTTGAGGTGTGAATAAGTTGTGAATACAATAATTAAGAGACACATCAGCAGAGGTAACCTTCTGCTCCTCCAACTTCAGATTTTTTCGTTCACACTAAAAGGGTGGCAGTTGCATCTACAGCTAAGCAGTACATGTATGGTCTAAGATCAGGGTTGCATCTCTACAATTGACAAAATTTTCATTGTCTTCTGCTCAAAACACAGAACAACTTCAATTTGGAAGAAAGAGGAGTTCGTATGGAAATTTATGTTGGCTTGAAATAAAGAGTAGTTGAATGTTCCATTCGCCATTGGTTAATCCAACTATGAATGTAATTCATTTCTGCTTGCCGGACTTTCCTCACAGAGACTGGATCAGCTGGATTGGATGCGCGTAGGTCAAGGTGATGGGCTCCCTCAGGTATGAGCAGCGATGGGAGAAGTGGGCTAACTGTCTTCAGTACACCACCCCCTGACCAGGGATCAAGATGCCCATTGCTGAAAAGGAGTTCCAAATCAGTCGATGAAGACAGAAAAGTACAACAGCAAATTCCATTCAGGGCATAACTCTCAGAGAAGAGACCAACAGGTGGTCCTTGCTTACTGACATCAAAATGGTGAGTCTCACCTGAAGACAATGTTAGAAGCAGCTCTGATATCTTTATCAGCATAGTGTGTTATCACCCAGTCTCTCTGAGGACGGACTTTCCACTTCTTGTAACAGCCATCAGAATATGCATTGAAATCCCACTTGGATGGTTCAAACATATCCGTCACTCCATCAGCACACATCGGCATGGCCATCTCGGTACAAGCCTGGGAAATGAACAAGTCAAAAATTCAATTCAATGATGTATGGCTGAACACAACAAATATTGCCATGGGGACATTCAAGATAGTACGACCAATAGAAAATGTGGATTGTTTACTATTTTGTAGTTATAACAATGGACAAGGGGGCTTCAGAGATTTCTGCAAGAGTTTGTTGCTGTTTACTCTGGAGTGAACTGAAGACAATAATGGTTTTGGTCCATCTGACATCTAGATTCACAGAGATATTCAACAGGAAGGTTTCCTCTCTGAGAGCATACTTGTGCAAGAAATTCTCATGTTGAGAAGCACCTTTAGTGACGATTGAACTCAATCAAGACACCTATAGACCAATTATAGATAAATAGATAATTTGAAGCTTCATAACTCTTTTGGATCTAAAGCTTATAGCCTACTACGGTGTGGAGTCCACGACAGGCTACAGTCCACCTGTGTGGGGTCTTTTACTTGCCCTGGCATAGACCCTCAGGTACAAGGGACCACGGCTTTGAGTCTCATCCGACAGACTCTAACTGGTTCACAGCTTTTTCACAAACATGTCCTGGCCAGGGATCGAACCCACAAACTGACCCTGTTAGGATTGAAAGTCAAGTGTGTTAGAGTGCTCGACCACCAGGCCTAGACAAATATACATCAACATACCTGATAGTCCCAGCCAAGATCACCAAGAGCCCCACCGGCCTGCTGACTTGTGTTGAGACATCGCACTGAGCCAGTGTAGTTGAAATAAATTGTGATCGCATTGAAGAGAGCTTTCATAAGGTTGCTGTCACTGTATGAGCTTCCAGAGATCCTATCACAGGCAGCCTAGTAATGTATAATTCATAAATTTAATCTGATTTCACAAAGATGCTGAACCTGCACAAACTTCCATACCGTACATAGAGCTAAAAAACAGGTCCCATCTATGTAGACCAACTGCTGCCATCTATCCTTGGAAATATCAACTAATGCAAACGGTCTTAATTTTAGCCTTGATAAGTTGTGCTCATCTAACGCAGCATAAGGGTCAACCAAACAACAAAAGAATTCTTCTCTTTATGAACAATGCAGGAAGGGCTTCTTAATACTTACAATGACTGGCCAGGCAGGGACTGGCTCAAGGAATTGTGTAGGATATGGGTAGTTGATCATTGCCAGGTTACCATACACATCATATAACCAGGCTTTGAAGTTCTCAACATCACTTTTAGATGACATGCCTTTGCACATCCTGAAAGTTCTTGACAGCATCGCCCTTCCTTGAGCTTAAATGTGAAAGAGAAGAACTAATAGATCTGTTGCATTATTTTATAGTGACAAATAAGTTCATGAAAATATTACCATTTCATGTCATCAACTGACAGCAGCAAATATGACGAAGTTCAGAGGCCACAGTCACATAAATCATGGAGGTATACCTCCATGCATAAATCTAGATGAGAAAGCCCNACAGAGCCACACTATGAGACCAATATGCACAATGGCGCGCCTAAAATCACGCCGAGGGGCGCAAAAAACGCGTACCTAGCTAGCACTCAAAAAAGTTGAAATTCTGCGCGCCACGCAAATCTGTCTCCTCACAACAGTTTGCCGACGATCCCGACTTGAGGATAGCTTCCACTTCCACAGTGTCCGGAACTTTTGGTTTTATTTCTCTGGGATGTAAAGAAATCGCCTCAAAAACTGTTTGGATGGCTTCCCACTGAAATTTCCTTTCCAATGACATAAAGCTTGCCCGTCTTGGTCATTCATGTTATGAAGAGATATAAATACTTGATTTGTGTGAGTTGGCTTCGCGCCAACTCCTTGGAGACATCACCATGAGCAGATGAGTGCCTACGATGTTTCTGTCAGCTGGTCTGACTAATTAAACAGAAATAAGCTATAATGGACACTATGAGAGGCTCAAATTGGGTCTTTTGTTATAATACTCTGTTGATTTCATTCATCATTGCAAGCTTTATTTGGATTAATCATTATGGGGCCAAGTTTTCAAGTCCGTTTGACTCAGTTGGAAGAATTCATGCTGCAGCCAATCAGAAAATACCTTGGATTAATATGGTGAAATGTGCGGGAAATGTGAATTCACTTGTGGAGTCTAATGAATACAGGCCTGTAAAACTTGACTGCACTCCTACCACATTTAAGGGGTGTGATTTTAGGGGGTGCAGTTCACACTCCTAGCAAATTTAGGAGAGTGAAAAACTACATTATTTTTTCCTGTGATGCACTGGAGTGATCTTATACTTTAGTAGATGGCTAGCCTTTGGGCTGTGACAGGTCTTAAGCAAAATGAAGTTGACCTGTAGTTCGTATTGGGATTTTTCAGGGGATAGGCATTAGCTGTAGTTGGAAATTGTCCTATTTAACCCTGTGCCAACCTGACCCACACGTTTTAACCCCTTGGTCACTAAAATGATATGACACTAGACAGTAACCAACTACATGTAGGCTATTATAGAATGTGAATGTTGAATTGGAAAGGTCAGTATTCTGCATGAATTGTTACACCTCGGTCTACAAAAGGAATCCTTTCAACATTATTTAGGTGCACAATTTCTGCACCTGGGCAAAATCCAGGTGCACAAAAAAAAGTGCTCGCCTAGGATAAATTAGGTGAGCAAATTTTTGTGCGCCTGGGTTTTTCAAAGGACAAGCCCTGACAGTCTGTCATGGTTAGAACAATGAATATTTATTTTGAAATAAAATTTTATTTTTATTTCTTCCTCCGCTCTGCTTGTTTTGCAGAATGCTTTTGTGAAGGGAGAAAATAAATTTTTATTTTTATTTTTTTTCCGACCACCTCTACAAATCTCTGGAAATTGAAGTGCGCTAAACAAGGTATAAAAAAAGTCTGGCCTTATGAACAATGCAGGAAGGGCTTCTTAATACTTACAATGACTGGCCAGGCAGGGACTGGCTCCAGGAATTGTGTAGGATATGGGTAGTTGATCATTGCCAGGTTACCATACACATCATATAACCAGGCTTTGAAGTTCTCAACATCACTTTTAGATGACATGCCTTTGCACATCCTGAAAGTTCTTGACAGCATCGCCCTTCCCTGAGCTGAAATGTGAAAGAGAAGAACTAATAGATCTGTTGCATTATTTTATAGTGACAAATAAGTTCATGAAAATATTACTTTTTCATGTCATCAAATGAGAGCAGCAAATATGACAAAGTTCAGAGGCCACATGTCAGTCACATAAACCTAGATGAGAAAACCCTAAGTCAAGAACTGGCCATTGAGTCAGTGAGGCAATGTGGACATGCTGTTGAAGTAGAATCCCAGTATCAACCAACCTGTAGCACCATATTTATTTATCACATTCCAAGTCTTCCGAATGTTATTAGCACATGCTCCACTGTGGCCTTTGAAAGCAGCTGTGACAATCCGATTGTAGACATGGCAATCAGTCAATCCAGTGAACTGCCAGATTGGGGCAGAGGCAGCGATTGCTCTGAAGAAAATGAGGAACTTCAGTTAGCACGCTGATGCAAACAATGTAGCTCTTGTAAGTTCAGTGTTGGACATGTTTTATTCTGCACCTACCCAGCGACAAGATGCGGATACTTCATCCTGAACCATGCTGCCAGCATCCCTCCACGCATTGAAGAGAGCTTTCATAAGGTTGCTGTCACTGTATGAGCTTCCAGAGATCCTATCACAGGCAGCCTAGTAATGTATAATTCATAAATTTAATCTGATTTCACAAAGATGCTGAACCTGCACAAACTTCCATACCGTACATAGAGCTAAAAAACAGGTCCCATCTATGTAGACCAACTGCTGCCATCTATCCTTGGAAATATCAACTAATGCAAACGGTCTTAATTTTAGCCTTGATAAGTTGTGCTCATCTAACGCAGCATAAGGGTCAACCAAACAACAAAAGAATTCTTCTCTTTATGAACAATGCAGGAAGGGCTTCTTAATACTTACAATGACTGGCCAGGCAGGGACTGGCTCAAGGAATTGTGTAGGATATGGGTAGTTGATCATTGCCAGGTTACCATACACATCATATAACCAGGCTTTGAAGTTCTCAACATCACTTTTAGATGACATGCCTTTGCACATCCTGAAAGTTCTTGACAGCATCGCCCTTCCTTGAGCTTAAATGTGAAAGAGAAGAACTAATAGATCTGTTGCATTATTTTATAGTGACAAATAAGTTCATGAAAATATTACCATTTCATGTCATCAACTGACAGCAGCAAATATGACGAAGTTCAGAGGCCACAGTCACATAAATCATGGAGGTATACCTCCATGCATAAATCTAGATGAGAAAGCCCTAGGTCAAGAACTGGACATTCAGAGTCAGTGAAGCAATGTGGACATGCTGTTGAAGTAGAATCCCAGTATCAACCAACCCGTAGCACCATATTTATTTATCACATTCCAAGTCTTCCGAATGTTAGTAGCACATGCTCCACTGTGGCCTTTGAAAGCAGCTGTGACAATCCGATTGTAGACATGGCAATCAGTCAATCCAGTGAACTGCCAGATTGGGGCAGAGGCAGCGATTGCTCTGAAGAAAATGAGGAACTTCAGTTAGCACGCTGATGCAAACAATGTAGCTCTTGTAAGTTCAGTGTTGTTCAGTGTAAGTTCAGTGTTGGACATGTTTTATTCTGCACCTACCCAGCGACAAGATGCGGATACTTCATCCTGAACCATGCTGCCAGCATCCCTCCACATAGCTCCCTCCGAAGACAATCACAGGGTTAGTACGGTTTGCATCTTTGGTGATGTTGCGGATGAACACAGCGTAATCAGCCAGGGCTTGTTCTGATGTGAAATACTGAAGATGAGCAGGGTCCTGGAACAAATGTTAAGACTGAGAGTGGCTTTGAGGAATCCAGTCACTGGAGTCCCTCTTCAATGAAATGCCTTAGGCTGAGTCCAGTTAAAACACACAAGTTGACTGGATAACATAACAAACTGTGCATTTACCGGTATGTTGACAGCCTAAGCATGAGGCAATATCAGCAACTGATTCAACCAACCTTGTAGGAATCCTTCCCAAATGGTTGAGACTTGCCATAGTACCTGTGCTCAGCAAAGATCACTAGTGCTTTGAATGCTGGAGCAATATCCCACATAAAGCCCTGAAATCGACGGAAAATAAGACAATGAACTTTCTGCAATCTTTAATTCAGATTAGGATGTGAAAGACAGTTTCATCAAGTTCAGTGACTGGGGAAAGCATGAAACATCTTTGCATTATTATCATCAGAAATATATTATGAAGTTTGGCGACCTCTGAAAAAAGCTGCAACCAGGTCTCAACTTGTTTCAGATTTGAAGGGGCTCCAAAGGTATGATGGCAAAGTAATAAGTGATTTACCGTGTTATCACAGAATAATTCAATGTCACCTTCATTGCCAGCATAGAAGAAGATTGGACCATTTTTTCTATCCCAGTACTGATCACAGCATACAGATATTTCATATAAAATGTATCTTGGTTGGCAAAACCAAAGTGATCAACCTGAAAAACACAAAAAGGTTCAATTCTTTCTCTGGTTAATAAATCTAAGAACAATTATTTGGAAGTAAGTGGGGTTGATTGACCGTATTGTACAATAGGCTTTTTACTAGGGTGAATGCCATTTGGGCAGGCCTAGAAGTTCCCCATTGTCTGGTCTTAAATTTCCGGATAGAGAGTATGCCTATGATGGTAAGTTTGAATATGTAAATGACATGTCACTGAGCACTGTCATGTGAGACTAGAGTCTATTGTTGATCTGGATATTGCACTATCAGACTTCCTGAATAGGCCTAGGCCTAGATGGAATTAGGGCAGCAAGTGTCAGCTGACATCCTGTCATGGAACTCCCCCATTGTCATTTTAATAATTGCGCTTTTTTGTAGAGTGATGAGCAGATAGGCCTAGTATCACTTTCTTGAATACACATTTCAAAGGGTAGCTACCATAAGAAAAAAATCAACCAAAATAAAACCAAGGGAAAAGAGTAGGCCTAGGCCTACCTAAGCCAGGCCTACCGGTAGCTACTTTGAAGTTAACAGTCTACACCATCACGCAAGGCCGTGAAATCACGCTACAGCGTGAAAACCTTCTGTGGAAACCAAATTTTTACACACAGAATTGTGTACAAATTCAGCATTGAAAAAAAAATTAAAATTCTTCCTTAATATATCGAGTTAGGCCCCCTATGTGTGTTCAACATGAATATGGCCGATTTTTTTCAATTAAACGTTTTTTAAAGAAGTTAAAAGTTTTTGAAAATTGGGCCCTACATTTTGTACAGGCGAATGTACAGTCACGCATTACCGTGATGGTGTAGACTGGTTAAGCCCAAGAACTGAAGAAGACTGGACTGCTTTTGCTGATGATGACCTCCGGTCTGAATCCCTTACATTTTGCTTAAAATAGAACGTTTTGTAGCTGTACTTGGAAAGAGTCTGATGTTTATGATGGTGTGGAATAGGAAATTTCAGTTTCGTCTGAAATGCATCGACAAAAACTACGGAGAAAAGAACGAGTAAAGCGGTGTTTTTCAGCAGAGAAAAGAAGGCGTCTGCTCCTTGGCAAGCCATTTTAGTACTTCGAACGTTCACCTCATCATGACACATGTGACATGTCATGACCTGTTTTGCCAAATATCTTCTGCATTTCCCAGGTAAAATCCTTTTATTAATGCTGCAGGCATTATTTTGACACCAAATGGAATTTTTACATTTTTTAGTGATATATATTACACGTATTGAGGATGTGGACTGAAATATGATGTCCAGTAAGCATCTTTACTGAAAAATTCAGTTTTCGACTGCTATTTTTTTCGATTACGCTACGAAAAGAAAGTACCATCCGTCAGCTGCTGCCACCTATCGCCAAGAGTTGACATTATCGGGACCCTCCGTCGTAAGCTGCTGCCCCCTATTGTTTGAAGGCGTAAGCTATAGAGAAAAGAGTGAAAGAAGAGGTGAGGAGGAAAAGAAAGGTAATCTAGGGGGAGTGTGACAAAAATAGTGTGGGGCCAAGCACTTCCTAAAAGCGAAGGATGCTTTTTACCAGAGGGTGGGCAGAGGTCTGCATCTGTTCTTGGAGGAGGCAAGAGGAAGGGCAAGCGGCTGAGATGGAGATGGATCCGCGATCGGTTCTCATGACTGAACGACAACACAAAACAAACAGGTTCTCTGCAATAAAAATATCCCATAAGGTGCACAATGAACACGTTTTTAGCCAGATTAAACACAATATTTGCCTTCACCTTAACGGTAATGGCAGTTCTGACTTTCCTTTGTTTTCTGTCTACTGCTTTCAAGCTGAATCTGACGAAAGTAAAGCTGAACACAGTCAAAGCAATCGTGTAAGTACACGTCATACCATTTGATACATAGGCCTAGGCCCTAGATACATCATGATCTGATCATGACATGCAATGCATAGCTATAGACATGGCCCATTGATTGCGGGGCTATGTTTGCCAAGTTGGTTTTTGCATCCCATTTTGAAATCCTCGTTGTGAGAAAGCCAGGAAGTTGAACGTAACAATTGACCTCTCATCTTGTAAATACCAATAGACTTAACCTGTGTAAACAGCATGGCATGTATCTCGTCAACACAGGTGTGCAGACCGATAGAAGTTGAAATTTTAGTTCCAAAGTTTCCATAATGCACGTTTTTGCCGTGGAAAAGCATTGGAAACTGTTGCGTCGTGACGCCAATGACGTAACGTCACGCCCGCCGCACGCACGAATTTTTACCATTTTTCTGATGATTGCCTCAATAAAATCACTCTTTTCTAAATCTTCGATCATTTGGGGGTCGCACTAAATTGCGTCCAACTGCGACCAGTTGCGTCCAGTAGCGTCCAACGGCATAAAAAAGTAATTTCTAGCAATAAAAGTGACCATATCAATACTAGTATTTGTGAGTGTGGGCAGGAGTCAATCAAATGTTCCTGAAATGTATTTCATGTATTTGGAACGTTTCCAATCACTCATTTTCATGATTTGTTGATTTTAATTTTGCGTCCAGACGCCGGCGGCCATTTTGTTGTTACCGTCGTTTGGGATAGACTCTACCAATATGGCCGCGACGGCCTGAGGAATCACAATCGCGGAAGGCCGACTTTGCGAGTTTTTATTCTCGTCCAGATGTCATTAATTCAGATTTGTCTGATTAATTCTGATGAGATAATGTGGAGAATTACAATTTAAAAATGAAATTTGAACATTTGTATTGATAAAATTAGTGTTTTATAGCGTTGGACGCAACTGGACGCAGTTGGTCGCTGCTGGACGCAAATTAGTGCGACCGATCATTTGGGTTCCAAAATTTTTGGATTGCCAATATCCAGAAGTAATCCTCTTTCCAATGGCCCAAAAGAATAAAATTATTGGCACGCTAAATCTGATTTCTGCTAAGATCTTTAGGAGATGGTCGAAAACTGGACCGGGTGTCCCGTTATTTCTGGGCCATGTCTATAACAACATCACACTGACTGAAGCTAAGAAGGTCAGGCCAGGGGTGGCCGCAACACTAGGCCGGGCCTAGTAATAAAATAGTATAGTAGGCCCTAGGTACTGCAGTCTGTAGTAAGTGTAGTAGGCCGGCCCATGGCATCTGTTGTGCTACACGTACCGGTAGCTGCTAGGGTGGCGGCGGTACATATAGGCCTGTGGCGGCACCGCCAGCACCAGGCAGTAAGACTACAAGATCCTTGTGCCAAATTTCATGATAGTTACCAATGTATTATAAGAGGTGTCCTTCTTACTTGTCATATTCCATCCATTTCCATTCCAGCTGACAGAAAGTTTATCTGCTATCGACTGCACTGTATTGTATCATTGCCTTCAGTGAATCTCTTGTCTTTCTCCCAGCCAAGTCCAGATGTCACTTCTGTTGCCAGGATTTCAGCATGATCTGTTTTGTATTTCTTCAGGCAGTAGACAGATGGCACTACCATACAGAGTACAAGTTTACAACAGATTTTCTGAGCAATGCAGCGTACCCTGGCCTGATATAAACATGGGCCACTTCTGGTGGTGATAATCTCACCTGCAGACAGGCGATTTAGGGTCTGGGTTTGCTGGTCATTTGTGTTTCTGAGAAATAATGAGGAATGAAATGCAAACTCATGTTCTCCGTCAATGACAATAATTGGATTTCTGGATGCTTGAAACAAGTTAACAAGCATTTCGATGCATAACACTACCGGGTATATTATTGATTTCACTTTTGTTTTTACTAGATGGTTCCTTTTGCTTTTTGAAAAATTCATAAAAATTTGATGAAGGGCCTACATTCTGTTGATGTTCATCATTTGTTAGCTTAGTGTAGGAGTTATATTTTTCTGGGTCATTTCACATTGAAAAGTTGCACTGCTGTCAGTCTCAGCTGCGCTTGCTGTGTTAATTTCAGTCAAATATGGTTCAATGTAATGCTACCTGCATTACCGGTATACTGACAGCAAATGCAGAAGTTTTGCATTTGCTTTCAAAGTTCCTGTCACTTGTAGTATGTGCTGTCTAAATATCATAAATGGTCGATGGTTCCAGAGCTTTTGTGTGATGGTTGGCAGAAATCGTGCCATATTGGCACCACTTAACTAAAAACAAAGAACCTTGTTAGAAAGGCAAAGTAGTACTAGTAAACTGGAACTAACTTGTGCACCACTTTTAAACAATCATCGCCATGAACTTATATGTATTTGAACAGCTTCGAGCTAGAACTGCAGGTGGTGTGCTGTGGAAAAAATCGATCTCGTCTTCTTCAAAATTTCCCTGTCTCCTACTTGAGAGGATGCAGATTTGGGAAGAAATTAGAATATATTCTGTGAAGAGCCTCTCCTATATCTTGTGTCATTGGAATACTTGAATGTATGGCAATGTCCTGACTGTTCTGAAGTCATTCAAAGCAAGTAACTGCATGGTATGGAAACTGTTCTTAGGAACTTTCTTGAATTGAAGTGTTCGAAAAACTGGGTTGGAGTAGGCAGAATATGAGACACTCCACTTCTCCACAAAGTTGATTTTCCTGTGTAAGGCATGCGAGAACTGACATATCCATAGTAATGTTTCCCTCTCTGACGAGCCAAGAAATTGGCATTATACGTACAGATCATAAAGCGTTAATGAGAAATCTCATTTAGTCATGAAGAAGTATGGGAGTGGATATACTGGTAAGGAGGTGTAGAGGAGCTGACTGTGTGTTTACTCTGTCACCTGAATCAATTTCAGAGGCCATGTACGGGAGACCGTTTTAATTGGTTCCACTTCTTCTTGTATATTTTGACTTTCTTGAAGGTACAGCATACTGGTTGAGTGATATTCATTTTGAGTGTGGGGTATGGATTAGGAGAAGGCTGAATAAATAACAAGTTGTGTAGGAAGTAGATTTTTAATGTACACTATTTACCTCTCCAATACATCAAGACAACCTTACTATGTTACTGATAAAACTTTCTGATAAATATCATAAAAAGAACTTCATGATAATATTTATCATCAAAATCAGTATCAGCAAGATAAAACTATGGATAATATTTGTTACTTACATCAACATGAGTATGCCAGAGTGATGAATTACCTAACATCAACAGGAGTATGATGTTGTTCTAAATCTAACACTTGAAACTTAGGACCAGTTACATATACATGTACATGTATTACTAAATTTACATGGTTCATATACATTTTATCTACAATGCAATGTGCAATACTATGGTGGGATCTACCGTAGGTCTCCCTCATAAATTGTCAAGAAATTTGTTTCTGGGTGTTCATCTCTACCAAAGACAGATAGCCGATGATGATTTAGTAGAGCTTTGTATGAAAATAAGACGAGACAAAAATCAGTGTTCTGCCTTCGAGATGTGAATTCTTCAGTTTGTTCTGGAGTCACCTGATAGTGATGGGAATCTCGTGAAGAGAGGAGGGTGCTCAAGTTTAGAAAAATGGCACACACTTTCAAAGGTTTTTCAAAGGACGGTGAAAAAATAAAAGGTATACCTTTTATTTTTTACGTATAAGGACAGAAAAGAATGTAGTGATTGCATTAGCCTACAGGATAAGCAGTATTCGCTCAAGTCGGAGTTTGGTCATGTACTAGTATATTGAATTGTCCTAACCCCCTGATGCACTTCATGTATCTAAATTTCTAATCTCATGTTGGTACTTCAACAGCTGAGGATAGTCAGCACAGTTGTGGTCATCACCACACAGTCACCACCCCCATTGAGAGGTATCTGTACCCAGGAAAAAAATCTCATTACATTTTCCTTCATGTATTCAGACAAAAACTTGTTGCCAATAATGAAATAAACATCATGAAGTGATGATAATCCCGTGGGTGATAGATCATGAACTCCCATCTTGGCTGTCCATCAGACTTCCACTGATTTGGGATGTGAAGATGCATGTATTCTTTGCCAGATGTCCTTATTGCTATTATCCTCCTTCTAATTTCCCCATTGCTTACAGGCAGAACCACAAACGCAGTGTTGCCTCTTCTATAAAGTTGATGAAATTACGCAAACACATAATTCGACAAATACCTCAACTACCATGTTCCTGAGTTATCTAGTCTATCACTAGGTCTGCTTCCATGCGTTGCCACCGACCACCTACCCTCAACCACCTACACACAAGCTTATGTTTCATAAAACTAATCTAGTGTATTTTGTATATAACCAGGAAGTTAATGTTCTCCTCCATGCCTCTCTTAGTCATTGTTGTGGATGTCGAAGAGTAGTTGTTCTGTCAACCTCATCCGCTGTTTGCTTTAGCGTCTTTCATTCGATTTATTCCACAGTGGCAGCCTCAAGTGTGAAATGTGTAAATAGATACATCACTTTCCCTCGATGCACGCTCTTACGGTTACCATCAATGCAAATGTTTTAGCTGATTTTTGTTTGTTCACTCTATTCCAGCATGAGTCTGCCTCTACTACACTCTACACATACCGGTAGTTCTCTGGCTGTAGTAGATATGGGGCCACGCCTGAATTTCCAAACCCGTCATTATGGTACAACAAATATATCCCAACATGAATGTCCTTCATTTCTGCTAGGACGATGCAAATTTCTCCATGTGGCGAGTAATGAGGATTTTGCCTAATTACAGAATGCAAATAAAGCATTTAGAAGTGGAAAGTCCATGACATACACGGTACAGCTCCTAACTGATAGCATGAAAATGATCACAGTCAGTTTGATGATTGCTGGTTACATCAGTTCTCCCACTCCTACAATAGTTGAATGAGTTCAGCAAGTGCTCTTGAATGTAATTTCATGACATCACCAGCAAAGCAGGGCAAGTCTATTACACTATTGTCTGATATTTATTTGTTCAAATCCTCATAGTGACACAACAGTCACCCTTCAGCAAAAACTTCCCAACTTACTGAAATATCGAATGTACCAGTTTCTTTCCTCTGAAATGGCACAATTTACCTTTAAATTTCTTGGACTTCTAACAGGTCTAACAACAATCGAACTGTGACTCATGTCTCAAGTTCACCGTTTCATGACTGCAGAGTGAATATCGCCAACCTTCTGGCTCAAATCTTGAAGTGTATCCTCCATCTTTCGAAGCCGAGTATCCATCTCGTCCTGGCGTTCACTTGTTTTTTGGATATCACGATGCATTAACTCCTCATTACGTGCAATTTCCACCAGGTTTATGCAATTCTCATTTAATCCTCGTTGCTGTATTTTTAGATCTCGACTCTTGTTGATCGCTTTGAACAGCTTCCTCTGATGTGTAATCACCCTAGAGTCACCCTTTTTCCTTGTTTTGAATATCATCCAGCCTTGTTTAATGACATTGGCTGCTTCTTGCTTTGCCTTTTTGCCCAGTTCAACATCCATGACGAAGTTATGTACGTATTTTTCAGCACGTGAAAGCTCAAGTTTCTGTGCCAGAACAGCAACAACTAGCGCTGTGCAACCAGCCCCAAATATCCCAGTTAATACAGCTATCGTACGGCCGCAGTAGGACACTGGGACAATGTCACCATATCCAACCGTCAGGAATGTGATTGCGGTCAGCCAGAGAGAGTCGGCGAATGTGGAGTGCGAGGATGGTTCATATTTCTCGCAGACCCTGATCGACCAACTTGCCATTGTCATCACAGTCACAATGATGATGGTCAGCGTTGTTACCGGATTCAGATTCATGTACAACTTGAAGATAAATCTGAAGTTGAAACTTAGTCGATTCAGTGCCCCAAGACTTTGCGATGAAGCATCATTGAAGAGCTTACTGTGAAGAAGTATTGTCCTGCAGACCCAATATACCCGCAAAAACATCGGCAGTGAGAAGAGAACATCTGCTGGAATGGTGACCGTCTTCTGCTTGCTGGGGTCTGTGGATAAAGTTGTCCAAGTGTACTGAATATTTGCGGGGAAGGGGTGTATGGCACAAACGAGAAGTTCCAACACTATTTGCATGCAACGTGACGTGGTCATTGCCAGTCGCCAGTCATCGAGACTATTCGTGATCATGAACAACTGAATGTTTGTCCAATGATACCACGCCGTCAGGACCAGGAGGATCACCGTTGATAACGTGATGCAAGACTTCAGGAGATAGGATCGTAGGTCAGTTTTGGTGTAGACTCGTGACATCATCGTCAGTTCTGTCTCGATGACCATCAACATTATTCCCAACATGGCAAACGCCAGGGCTAAGTCATTCAGAATTCGTCGTTTGACGAACACCTTCTTCCTCTTTGCTAATCTTTGCCCGACATTTTCAAACTGCATGTTTTTCTTTCTCCTCATCCTTGTGAAGATGTTATTTCGTCGACGTGGTTTCGATATCCCTGGATCTTCTGACTCCGTGCTCTCCGTAGAGTACTTCTTGAACTCACCATTCTTCACCAGGGGAATCCCGGGGTTTTCTACAACGGTTGTCATGATGATTGCCTCACTTCAATCTGCAATGAAACGTCAGACTCCTTGTTAGATTTTGATAACCTGCAACATACTCACTTCAGTCTGCAGATGAGCTGTCCATACAAAGAGTATGAAAGGATCGATGAAGTAGGGTTCTTCTCGGAGGCAGGGCCTTTGCTGATCAAGGAAGTCACTGAAATTTATGGATAGCGTGCGGCACCCTTGACACAGCAGAACTCATCCTATCAATCATCATTGTAATGGCATTGTATGTAATGATAGTCAATCTGCAACTTGTAACTTTATGTCTGTGCTTTTGGTGCCCTAAATTGCCACAAAATGTCACCACTGTAATTTACTCGTAGATTGGAAAATGTCCAATGATGCAATGTGTATTTTGTGTGGTTTTTATTGTGTTTTATATCTCAGTGGAGGTAGTTTTGCCAACATTAATTGTTTGTAATGGGGTCAGTGTTCTACTGGACAGCTTCCTGTCCTGAATATGGGTGTGAGAGGATGAGGGGAAACTGAAGGACGCCCAAAGCAACACTGAGGGATTTCAGATAAAAATTTGTTGGTGACTTTACACATATTGGTAGACTGAGATTTTCACCAACTCAAATATGTTGATCGTAGTGCTATTATTGAACAAACCATGCTGTTGTGGCATTGCTGCTATCGCTGGGCGCACCACTTAAAAGTCTGGCACATAACCATGACAACACCTACAAGTATGTTTTCACGGTACTGTTTGAACAAACTTTGGAGTGAAGTTGGTGTACATAACTATAACTATGGCGTCGTTGAGTTACATTTTGGCAGCGTGTGTTACTTATTTCTGATTAACTCTTTCAAAACTACCGTACACACTTTCTTGACAACACAATAATTGAAATATTGATACGTTTAATGCAATTACCGGTACGCCCATTCATACATGAAAAGGAAAAACTACCCTCAAAAAATAAGGTCACAACAAGACAATACTTATTGAGAGGAAAATCTGCCGCGTATGAGCCGCTCAGCCTGTAATGGCTGCAGTATTGTGGTCACAGATGTTTGTCTATTTTCTGACAAACCAGAAATCTAGTAATAGATTTCTGGCCCTAGGCAAATAAAAAAAACTAAGTACCGGTAACCACCCACCTGAT
>NMRB01000555.1:154020-202450 GCA_002633025.1 Notospermus geniculatus
GAACCTTGTACTTCAGAAGTGACCGGCACTGATGTTTCCAATGTGCCACTCTTAGTATTGGCCCACTATTTGATCGGGTGACTAGATTCACTAATTATAATTGAACCAATCAAAGCAGCAGCGATGGTTTTAATAATGCCATCATCAGATGATTATTTATCATCTAAACCAGATATGACATGTTTCTATTCTCCGGTCATCCACACACTGCTCACTTTTACTGATATGCAACTTCATTTCGCATTCAAAATCAATTTACATCCCACGTATTCAGGCAAATCAGCTTATCATTTTGTCATATTCTAGACAAATATGAATCTGTGGGTGGTAAAAAGTATTATGGTTTACCCAATGTCTAATTTGTAAATACAAGACCTGTGGGAAAAATATCCACTGGTCGGAGTTTGTTACGAAAAAGTGCTGTCAATGGTTGAGGTTGAATGTAGTTGTGATTCATGTATTTGCCAGGCATTATTTACATTGAGTACAAATGTCGGCTTTTGGAAGCTGATAGTTTTTGCACTGGTGCATTTAATGCGTAATGCCGATTGTGAAGTCCTCCTTTAATGGGAGTGAATGACAATCAGTACCATATTAACTATAGGGATTCTCTGAGAAGGACAATGTGGCAAATTTCTCCATTTTCCCTTGTCCAAAGAGGCAATGCTAGGACGAAGTCAATTTTACAAGAACTTGGCCCGTACCCTTTACATATACCCACCTTTGGTTTTCCATGCATTACTCCATCTTGCAATATCCATCCGATATGACTTTTGATATCACCTTTTTGGAAACACTATTTACATATATTCATCTTATCTCGAAATCCCTGTCGTGCAATGCATTTGAAAAGAAACTTATCCTCATGTGCAAATAATTGTAGTGCCTTACTCTTGACATATGCTACACCAATCTCTCCACATCATCTCAATCCTTCAAGGTCACAGAAATCCATGATGGTGTGTTCCTTCCCTACATGTACATGTGTATTACTACACATTAGCTAAATTCACATCCATGTCTTATATAGCGGGTTCAAATGTTGCCACTACACAGCTCATTTTCTATAGACGATAGGCCTATCAAACACAATAGCAGTTTATAATCCAACATCTGGTCACTCTTTATTTCACGATTATATTTTCAGAATTAATTGTCGCTTATCGTACTAGTGCCAGGCCAGATGCTGAAGTCAAAGCTGTATGACAAGTTGTGTGTGCTTATGGAATGAGAAGCACTTTATGTTCAGGTCAGCCACCTTGAAATGTGTAAACGAAGGTGACATGAAGCGGTCTTGACTTCATCATCTCATTTCAGAAATGATGAAACTGATCACGATATTCTGATGTGAGGACTTGAGAATTGACCACTGTACAAAAGGAGGGCTCAGTAAAAACTCATCCAAGAGCAGGCACGGATCCAGGGCCGGACCCTTTGCTCTCAGGAAACAAGATTTTTGTCAGGATTTGCCAAAAATTGCATCTCACAGCATTTAGGGTGCCACCAACCTCAGACATGTGTGGACCCCTGCCAAAAATTCTGGGTTGGCACCTGTATAAAGTTGTTCAGGATAGGGGTGCCACCTTCGTTTCGGCTTGTTGAAGCCACTTGCGTGACCAGTTGGAAGTTGTCGTCAGTCAAATTGCCAGTTTCTTACTTATTCGTATTGATTGTTTTTGCGCTTTTGTTGGGGGACGCAATGGGAGAGAGAATTACGACAATTCAATCAATTTCATTCATAAATTCTGAATTGTCTCTTCCCACACTTCATCCTATATCTCAATTACCAAGTTCCTATAACTGCAAGCCTGTCAATGAGGCCTATTTACACACTCAAAGACTTGAAAATCAATTGAGACATCGATCAGAAGGCCAGTGGCTCCATAGGCATAGCTACTCATGGGTCGAACACTCACACAGGCCTGTTTCACTCTCCGTGGTGACAGGTGGCGTGAGTGGGATTGGCATACATTATCCTGCCACACCTGTCCTGAATGTTAGCTGACCAGAGTTCATATAAGGGTGCTCTTAGTGGATTCCCCTGGTCAACCGTATCACCCGGTAGGCTGCTTCTACCAGTATTTTACACAGAATTATGACGTATTCCTGCCAAGTCAAATTAAACCATTGATTTTTTACAGCGGCATACTCTAACATTGTAAGATCATGAAATATTCAGCACTCTCCTATTTATTTTTCATGCCCAAGACTTGAATGGACAGATATCTGTATGGAATCTAATACCGCCGACGCAGCCACAATGGGCTGTGTTTTTACCTGCCAAACTGAGTTCTACTCGACTGGTACTTCTCGTGGCGGATTTTAGGCTATCGAAAAGTTTTCAGTGCATTTTTGCAGCAACAACATGTAGCACTGAAATTGATTCCATACTTTGCGTGTAATGTTAAGGTTTCTGTTGATATGAATGAGTTCTGGGATTCCAGAAGTTTCCATGGCTGCTGTGATACAGAATAGAAATGTAGTTGTTATTGTTTTAATAGCTCAAGTCTTTCTTTGAAGGCAGCAGACAACATGAATGACAAGATCACCTGACTGTCATGAGTACACCAATTCTTATTTGATGTTTTACTTCTTATCTTTTCAGGAAAAATGTGCCAGATTACAGTCAAGGACGTGACAGAAGTGACCTTGGATTCCTGACCTTTGACCTTCAATCAGATATCCTTTTATCACTCCATCAGCAGAAAAGCTAGTACACACAGTGGAGAAGAGTGACCTTGCAGCTCCATCTTGAACATCGCTACATGTACGCCTTCTGACTATGCTCAGAGTCGAGCATAGTCTAAAAGCGAAGTTACCATAGGCCTTGTCATATCAAGATGTTGCTGCTCTATCTTCAGCAGATGGTCTTAACTCTGTGTCCATATGCTGACTGAGCAGCCTGACTGATTTAATGCTGTTCTCATTTGAATATTGCAAGGACAGATTTGCTGAGGACGTTGTAACAAGTTCAGGTTAGATTCCACTTGAGAAATACTCAGGTGTTCACTCAATGGATTCCACCATACCAAAATCCAAAATGGACCATGCGTATGAAATGTTTCTCCCATCAACACCATGTTTTCCTTGACTTTTCTCCACATCTCACAGAAGTCTTCAACTGGAATTGCAAGCAGCTATTTCTCTACTTGACTGCTGAATATGAAACTAAGGATAATGTTAGTATAGGCACTCCCACCCCCACCCCCCTCAGACTGCTGTTGAAGATTTGAAATATCCCTTACTATTTTGCTATCTAGGCAAGAAATTGAATATTTATCTAGAAAAGAAATTCAGCCATTTCATCTGTCTTTGTAACAAAACATTCCGGGTCGTATTTTAGAACGCTCCTTAACATTAAGGTCCACCTTAAATCTATTGTTCTCGGTGGTTTTACAATGGACTTAAGGTCGACCTTAACGTTAAGGAACATTCTAAAATACGACCCTTCATTTCTGTACCAAACTGTTTTCTCCACATTTCAGCCAGTGAATCAGGTTGTTTTATGGGACAAGATCATCCTACGTGGGGAGAACGGTAAACTTGATTACAAGAGTATGCACACAAAATACTATTTCTGGGATGATGGCCATGGCCTGAAGTAAGTATTGTCTCAGAAATTAACTATTTTGGCTTTGGAAGGGGGTTTTTCCAAACAAGTTTACATCTCCCTATTGAAAGTGGGTAACTGAATAAGGTCCAGCTACGACTACTGCCATCCATTCCCGTCACAAGATTAAGTTCTGGTCAGGGGTTCTAAAATTTAACCAGTATTTCAGTGCTCCAAGAAATCTGTTAATAATCCGTTTAAAATGTTTTACAATTTTGGTTATCGATTATTATTCGGTTGTTTCCTTGACAACAAACCCTAAATGCCGTATACCTGGAAAATTTTCAAGTGTACTTCAAAGGTTTGTAGCTTTGGTTGTTCATTTCAACCGGTGCAAGCCCACATGTCTCCTTATCACACAATAAACGGCAACATGTCTTTGTTCATTTCTACTGATGGAACGAACACAGCGCTGACATGATGGCACTTGCTGGTCACAGTGAATTGCAAGTGTATTGATATCTCAGATAGCAGGATATGCCTGCCAAACTGCATCTCACACTCTGATGGACTCTTCACATAAAGTCAGTTTAACTGAAAATTCCCAGTAGGACCCCATTATGAGAGACAAGCGGATGCATTGAGGAAACAAAGCACTTGTGCGGCAAATTCGATTGTAGTTATGCATAATTAACACCGAATTTTTAGCGAGTGGTTAACAATTGATTGTATCTCAGACAGTTGACAGTAAGGGTTTCTGACGGTATCATTCGTCGTTCTGTCTCACTGGCATTGTTGTCAGTGGTGGGATATGATACATAGTGAGTCGGAAAGACCGTGTGTTTGACAGAAAGACTGTGTGTTTGACTTTGAGGGACCTCTGTAATCAGGACACCTCTCAGTCAAGGACAACACCAGTCTGTCCCGAAGGTGCCCTTAAGAGAGAGGTATGGCTTTATTCAGTGCCTGCCTCCTAGCAATATGGGGTGACGACACCATCCTTCTGTACAGCAGAAGGTGTCTGATTATTATTTGAACCATCTTGGATGAAGTGGTAATGCCTCTGGAATCAGGGTAATTTGTAATTACCACTGAATTAGTTCAAGTCTCCTCCGAGACATACCTGAGGCCACTTCATTTTAATTGGTTATAAATAACCAAATGAATGGGCTTCAGAATCATGGTCAGAAAGAAAGGGTCCCTCCATGCTGTGTGATAATGCAATACATTTCATGTTTGATTCATGTTGCCTAATGGGTGCAGCTGAAGAACGCCTGAGGCAACCTGGGTTTTCAAGAAGATAAGAGATTGATGGATTGAAAGAACACAGGTTAACCGGAATTTGCATTTTGTAACACATGTTCGATGATACTGATCAACCCGGATCCCAGCAATCATCCAAATTGTCCTCATATCTACCAAAGTATTTCAGTCATCATGACATCACAGATGTTATCTTCCAACGTGATCATCAGTTCCCTCCCTGTTTAATTGGGTCGGTTTCAATAAACAAAATAATGAATTTGAATTCTTTTAAATATTTGCTCCCGTTAGGTTAAATAGGTTTGCGGTTTATTCACAACAACGTTTTCTCCAATCAATACTTTCTTCTATGACAGCAAATCAATTTGAAAAGTGGTGTTGATAACCTTTTGAAGCACAATTTCATTTCCTGCATATCATTGCCTCAAGTTTTGGCCTTGAAATTGATATACCGGTACATGTACCTTCATTTGTGTGAGAAGACTTTAAAAGGGTTAAAAAGACAGTGACAGCTGTGTACACCATGATAGGCTCTTTTCACAACAGATGAT
The DNA here is from genome assembly GCA_002633025.1 of Notospermus geniculatus. NCBI lineage: Eukaryota > Metazoa > Nemertea > Pilidiophora > Heteronemertea > Lineidae > Notospermus > Notospermus geniculatus. The sequence continues at coordinate 159,385 of NMRB01000555.1, forward strand.
CAGGTGATGTCTTGGCCTAGCCAGGCCATCATTTATTCTACAGGAGTTATCTTCAGGCTGGCAGTATAATGAAGCAAGGAAAATCGATGGTGATGTTGTCAGATGATTATAGATTTCTCTCTAAGATCTTATCAAGCTATTATTGAAGATTTCTAAGGCCTATTGATAAACACTAAGGCAGCTGTCATGTGGAACCATGCTGGGCAAAAGCTGTAAGCTGTTGCAATTTATTTTGTCAGACATAGCAAGATTCATTAAAAAAACACCCAGGTGGAGTGTTTTTTGGGGTGTGGTTTTGTAGAGAGAACCATCCATGATGTTTGGCATGAGATGAGTTGTATGATGCAATATGACTAATGTCATCGAATACGTGTCATACATTTCCATCACTCAGTCCACAGTAGTCCTTAAAGATTCTCATTGCTGAGTTTGATTCACCCTGAAGATGCACAAATCAATATATCACTGGCATGACTGGGAATCATATCCCCATCTCTTTTATTGGACCTTGACAGATTTATGCAAAATTTTCTATTTATGTTGTTTATGTGCAGAGGGTTATAACTTGCTCACCTCGATATCGTAGGTCATCATTGTCATGCAGATCAGCACTCAGATTTGGAGTCTGAATGATGTGCAATCATCTTTTGTAGCGTTGCATGGCATCCAGCCTGAGGTAGAATTAAGTTTCCTGCCTCGCAGGTTATTAAATCATATGCATTGTCATGGATTCATTGTAATCAAGATCAATCCAAGGTTGGAATGAATAATGAATTGATGTTTAAATTGGAATTATTGAAATAAATGGCAAATCAAGGTTTTGCACCTATGGACACTTCGAAGGAGTTTTTGAGAGAGGCACCGGGGGAAAGCTGGAATCATATATAAACGAATAATGTGAATACATGTAAATCATATTATTTCTTTTGTCTCATCACTTCTCATTTTCTTGTCTTTCCAGGGCCAACAAGAACGTCACACTGTCCCTCTCATGGAATGTCATACCAAACGCTGGTGCCCTACCTCTCGTACGGGGAGATGGTTCCCATACGTTCAGTTTCCCTAATGATTATGCATCATCTCGAGTATAACATGGGTAGAATATTAGTAAAGGCATGAATCACTTCTCATTGAATGCAAGATTTTCAAGGACAGTTCCATCTTTGTTCAAGATGTCATCCATTTTGGTGAAACGATGTATGGTGAAGTGTGTTTTCTTTGACCATTCTATCCATCCAATGGTCAAGTGTTGGAGTTCACAATTGCTATTTCTGTCAACCAAAATAGATGACATAGATTTTGATCACAATTCCATGGTAACCATTCCTTCGTCAATAAATACACGATGTGTTTATTATAATTTATGTTTGGAGATTTTGTGTAACTTACTGAGTCAGTGTTAAATATTAGCTTCAGGCCAAGCATTCTGCGAAGAGGAGCCATATCACCATCATCAACTAATGCTACTCCCTTTGGGGTGTTAATGACACATTTCCTTGAAAACGGGGCAATGAAAAAGGGGTGAAAGAGAACTTGCCCAAAGAAGAAATCAGTTGAAGGGAAATGCATCACTGGCAACCTGAACCATGGGAGTTGGCGTGGTGTTGATATGCAATGCAGCAGGTTCTTCTCGTGCTCCAAGAGCTGGACTTAATAGGTTTAATTCTTAAGCTCGTTCATTTATGTGCAAGTTCCCAAGCAGTTCTTGGCGTTTTGAAAATCTGGCCTAGTGGCGCCATCTTTTAATGCCAAGAAGAACTTCTGGTGCCTGCAGTTGTCTTTATATTTTTGTGGGAAGTGGGATTCATTTTTGCTTCAATGCAATGTGCATTTATTTCCTCTCTGTTTGGACCTTAAAGTCATGGTTGTTTCTACAGCCATACTATTTATGTTGGTAAAATCAGTGTTGTGGTTCCAGTTCAATGTTCCTATTTCGTGCCACAGTTGAAGACCTTATCATGTTGGTGAAAATGTACATATGAGAGCATTTGTGCAATTAATGGCCAATTTTATTATAAAAAAAGAACTGTGAAACTGTGAACGTCTTTATTTGAAAGAAATAAACTCAAAGTATTTGTACAACTGTTGTTTTACCTTCTGTCATTTCTCCATTTGTGCTGGGGCCACATGTCAACATGAGAGTGTCAATCGAGGAATGCAGTGCAGTGATTAGTGGTGTATAACGAGATATAGGTAGGAACCGCAGGGACAACTAGAATTTCCCATTTACCATGTTTACCTGAACATAGTTACCAGTAGAAGTTAACAACAAACACCAAGTTTCAAAGATTTTTTGTTGTTTTATTTTTAACAATTTGAAAATGCTGAGGTATAATATATAGCACAAAAGCATGATTCTATATTCTACCAAGCATTTGGTAATTTACAAGTGTTTTTGGCAAATCTCTGCCTATTTACAGCATAAATACAATGTAGACAATATTTACAACAAGTGGGACAGCAGTGACAGTTTTACATTATGATAAGGTGAAAATTAGGAAAGGCAGGTCGTTTCAACACCACAATTAATGTTTCAAAACCTGAAAGATGTAGGGAACGACAGGTGCCTGCTATCAATAGTCACGAGGTGGCCAAGGAACCCTTTCATATACCCTTTCATATAAGGCCTGTGATCCTATATTAGTTCCAACAGCTACTGACCGGACACCTCGCATAAGAAAGCAACAACATAGTACCACTAAATGAAGCAGGGTATTTCCATCCTGAGGTAATAAGTGGTGGTTAGCTTTGTTCTCTTTGTCATCATATGCAGACATGAAAGGAATTACTAGTGCTACAAAGCACTTTTACCTCAGGATGGGGTCTTCCTGATATTGTGTCAAATCTCTTAACAACAAGAGTTGCCTCAGATTTGAAAGCAATCTCCAACACAGAGGTCAGACAGTTTTGCCTTACTGTGTGGAGCAAACCAAAAACACGGAACGTTCTACCTCTGGGCTAGCAAGACTGATTTGAGAGATTATCATCCTGATATTGCACACAAATGATCAGCCATACAGTAACAGAAGTGTGACGTTACCGGTATCTACTTTTGCTGCTTTGACTTCGGTTGAGTTCCACAATGAATGAAAAATGAAAAACTTCAACAGAAATGGATACCAGCCATCCATGCCATGCTATGCACTGTGGAGGAGTCATTCTGAAGAAGGCGAGGCAAATCATATGGTTTTCACGATGCTATAATGTTATATGTACATGTATTTCTCCTGTTATACTCATAACAAATGACCAAGACTGATAGCAGCTGTACTCCACCCAATATGCCCTCACTGTTCCCCATACAAGTATGGTCCCAAGGTAACTGAATAATGAATCTATGACACTGAGAGTGCTGCCATCATTATAGTGACAATGTCACTAACAGGACTCAACAGAATTTTGAGGCTTCCCACAGTAAGAGATGACAGTCATTAAAGTACATACTGGCTCAATTCTCCTTGAAAACAAAACATGTGTAATCTCATTTTCCATTTGACAATAATTGATTGTTGAACACGGTGACACCACCAGTTCTAACTGGTACCTACAACATGATAAATACTGGTGTACATGTACCAGTGAACAAGATGAATCAGTGAACAAAGTGACACAGTACCAACACTGGGTATCAGTGAACACGGTTTAATTTAAGTACCCAGCAACAAAATTACCCAAACAGCCATTTTATCCGAATAGATGGGATTGTAACATCAAAGAACACACTGCATTGATATTATATATAGTTGAGAAACACTGATTAGTGAACATAGGTACAAGTGCGCAACTACCCATGATTCATCCACCCATGTTAATCGTTTCAACACCCCCCCCCCTTTATTTTCTACGGAAATTTCATATGTGTACACTTATCTGGTAGGTAAATCGAAACATTTGGTTAGTCACGAGATATGAATTTACCTACTAGATATAAGTGTGCATGTGCGCACTGTCATGAAATTCAAGATGGCAAGGGCATGACAGACGAAACGATGAACAGACAGCTTACGAGTTCCCCTCGAGCTGCTCAATTATGACACTTGGTATTCAATACATTAATCATTAATTACATCATATGTGTCCTTGTTCAACAAAGAGGCAATCAAGAACTGACTGATCAGGCCTTTGCAGATCATGAATATTACACTAACGATATAAATGTTGCTGTTTAGGTGGCATGTTCTACATGCACCATTATCACAAAGCCCGATCAGGGTGTGCCAACAAATGTGACCAAGTCTGTCAAAACCCAGCCAAAGTCGCTGAACACCACAGGGTTGATAAGTTATGTAGGGAGTGTCATCACAATGAAAAAACGACGGTCTGTTGGTGGCGTGATAAAGCCTTATCGATTGTGCAACTAAGGACAGATATGATCAAGGCCTATGTCACTCCCCAGCAACTTTGGCTGGGTTTTCATAGACCGGGTCACAAATGCTGAAAATAGTATAGCATTTGGTGTAAGTTTAAGAACAGTGCCTCAGCAATTTGGCACATCATTTACTTTAGCAGTTGATAAAGAAACTTGAATTTTTCCAGAAGTGAAATCTAAGGCCTCTCAATGGACTGCATCCACAGTACCAGATCTATATTATTCCAGTAATGATCTATTCCAGTACCAGATCTATATTATTCCAGTAATGATGTGGAGTAATATATTTCTGATCGTACTCGATTCTTTGTTACTACTTGAGAACTGCAGGTATAGGCTAGTTAAGCTGAACTGTGGTAACAGCACATATGGCGGCTAGCTCGATATAGTGCTACTTTTCAATGTACTATGCAGGATGATGCAGCAAACCAAGACAGATGGAGTTGGAGAAGTGACTAGGATCACGGCAAGAAGGAAAAGCCCTTGCTGTTCCATTGGAGCATGGGCTCACTCACAGTCATGTGTTCCTCTGAACACAAGTAAAACACAGATTGCTCATCAAGAGCTTTGACTTATCACATAAACCACACATAATACTCTTAAAATGTGCCCCAACATAACTTTGTTCGACAGCAAGTTGCAGCACTATTCGTTACGAGTGAAATAAAACCACAGGGAAAATTAATGTGAATTCAAATGAACAGTGACATATCTTATCAAGATTCTACCACTGTTCCATAAATCTGACTTCAACATCTGACATTACCATCTCTCATGTCACCTCCAGTGAACCTAGAGGACGGAGGGTGACTTAGGCCGGTGAGGTTGAAACACTGGACTAGGACATGTTGGATGATAAATGCTCTTTCTCTGAGTCTAGTGGGGATCATATTGGACATACCTTGGGTTCAACTCAGTCCCCTTGTAAAGGGAACTTAGGAGTACAGTCTGATTCCCAACTTTCCATCTCAGGGGAACTTAGTAGCTCCTGCCTCTAGAACTTTTTCATTAGCAGCATCAATCCAACTCGACCAGGGTAACCCGGCCAATCTAATGATCCAACAAGACCTGAGCAACATCAGGGCATGATACCCTGATCATCCATGGTAGGTTAAAAACATCACATCACAAACAAGTTTGAAGTCATTGTTCATTCTCGAGATTGATAGAACAGAATGTAACCGGATTCTGAATTTTTCTGGAGATCTGATGTGAGTCCATAGAAATCTTCTATAGCCGAGGCATCAATTTTCTGCAAGAAAAGAAAGTATCAATAATAAGCCAAGGAGTGAATACATAAGAGAAAGAAAATACGGGCAAAAAAGTTGCTGCCTGTACAAGAAAATATAGATGCTATTATTAGAGAATGTTTTGACACTTACATCTACAATATCATCATCAAATAATAACCAAAATCCATGACTTTTGACAATGCTGATGTAATGCCCTCGATTCGGTCCGCTACCACAGTGAATGACGACCGCCACTAGGTCGTACATGCGCTCAGGATTGTATGCGTCGTCAGACTGTAAAAAGATGTATACAGTGTGTTATGGGTAGACTAAGATAAGAAATGGTACTGTCAAGGGTAAATTCTCAAAATGGTCTTACCGTATTAAATAACCTAAGTTCTAAAGGGAACACGACTCGGTAGGAGAGTTTAGTATATCGATTGAGCTGCTCCATGTATTTGAACCTCTTTAGATGAAGTGCAAGAATATGAGGGAGCTTCTTTACTCGCATCCTGAAACAGCAGAGACAAATCCATTCATTATCCAAGACGTAAAGATTGTAAAGTTCCACTTGAAAAAGACCCCGGTTGGGGTCGAAAATTCGTGAATTCTGGAGATTGACTTCTTGCTTATTATCATTATCCAAGACGGGTGGAATAATGTAAACCATAGAACAACTGTCCAACATAACTAAAATCAGATATCATTGAGGATCTACCAGTATTTGCCTTGCTGGCAACTGTGCAGAAAATGTTAAGCATCGACCAAAAAACTTCATTTTACTTGCCTCTTTTGAGCCTCTTGTTTACTACAACACACTTCACAGTAATATTTATATTCAGCACACAAGGTCTCAGTACTAAACTGAAACCTCTCAGGCAGTGGGTTATTGATGTGTTTTGTTCAACATCGACAGATAAATCTAAAAAATCCTCATCTTTGCTGCTAACCTGAAAAAAAGAGAAAAGTTGGCTCAGATGAAGGGGAAGCCTACCGGTAGATTCTTTATGCAGTCTTTTCAGTACCCTAGTCCAATAAATTCAAGTCCAGCAAGGGAGTGGAACACAACAGCTCTGTTGGGAGACAAGGGAAACCCCAGGACAATGGCCTCATTTGTTGCTTTTGCAACAGTGCAGTAGCTTGAGTTAGACATAAAAGAGCTAAATCCCGGCAACAAATCGAACTTACGGTTTCACAATTCAGGCATCTTGTCTCATTTGTAAGAGTTCCTTGAAAGATTTCATGAACCCAGGTTGTCTCTGGTTTTGACTCGGGACCTTTGTTTGGCTTGTTAGCTTGCTTCTCAGCTGTAACAGAAGTTCAAACCTGATGGTTTGCTCATTGATAAAAATTACTGAATAGATTTCCCTTCCACTCGTTGCAACGAAACCTCACCTGAGAATTTATCTGAATGAATCATCAAAGCAATACAAAACATCAATATCACCACAGGTATCCACCTACACATGATACAAGGATCAATACAATTGAATGATTTTATTGACTGTTCACGAAACACAGCTTGTGATGGCCTTGTTTATATTCCAATTCATTGATTAAACCCAAGACAAAAGCATTAACCGGGCACCAGTGAATTTATTAATATATTATTAGTATAGTATATTATCAGAGTCTAGAATGCCATGTACCAGGATTTCCAATCAGAATGTACTTAATCAAGTAAAGTGGACTCACCTTGCAATAGGTCAGCAACAGTGTTCAGAAGGTAATTCAGGAACTCATGAGCATCCTGTTGCATATAATTATCAAACACCTCTGAAAAACAGAGAAAACAGTGTGAAATAGAATTTTCAGCCTCCTCTCCCCATAATCAGGGCACACCACACAGCAATGAAAATTGACTATTCCAATTTCAACTACAGACACATTTCAGTTCCAGAATTTGGTGTTGCAACCACCATTCCTCACTAACACATCTGACATAACAACTAGGCCCTATTTCAAACCAACACATCTGGTGCTGCAACAACACTGCTCAACAATAGATTTGGTGCTGTAACCATGGTAACTACAATATCTCACCATTTTCCTTCCGCAGACGCTGAATAAACTTCTTGGGTGCAATGGTGCCTACTTTCTTCTTCTGGGTGGCTATACTGTAGAAAATAGGTCAGCCAAACAGGTCAGCAAAGTTTCTTTCTTCTGGTTCTTCTGTTGCTGTTTGTACTGTAAGACCTTCTCCCTGAATGGCCGGCAAAAGTAAAGGGCCTGCAGTACTGAGTTACAGTAGCAGGTATTTCCAAACTGAAATAAACCAAAGAGTGAATTAATTAACCACAAACATCTTTACCTGATATATGATGATGCAAGTTGATCCTAGAAATGGAAAGTTTATTTGAATGAAGTACATGTACTGAACTTCCAATTTACAGCTAAAAATGCATAGGCCTAAATGTGAGTCAGAAATGACATGATTGATATAATATGCAGTATGCTCTTGACACTTTCTCATCCATCCATCCAGTTGCCAATGGCACATATGAAGAAATAGGTCTAACTCTAAGCTCAAGTCCAGGTACGCCTCACGACTGTTAGAACACAATAGGTCTTTTCACTGCTTGCTCTCCAGTCGCCTGTCCAATTCTCCGCGATTTGATTGGCTACTTGGACCCNATCATCTTTTTGGTTATCAATTCGTTTCAAAAGTTGTGTGTTAACAAAGTTCATACTTTAATGTTCCCGCTGACATATACAGTGGACAATTGGAACCTATGAGTTGACCAAATTTGACTGATCTTTTCATCCGACATTGTGCCGTTTCACAACCTGGTTATATAGAGGGGTGTTCTTCTTACTTGATAAGACCGTGCATGAAGTGTTCATGAAGGAGACTGACAAGGACCAATTGAATTTGGGTGCATGAAGAGATGTAATTCATGCATGATGACATGATGTGCATTCCACACCAGCATGCAATGCATTGCACAGTGCCCAGTGCATTCTGAGTGCAGTTTGGCAGCGTTGGTGGCCTGCGAAAAAGGCAGGACGGCGTCTTCTAAGCCTTAAACACCCAATAAACTATATATTTCTGTAATCTGCGTAATATACACATTCTAACTACTGAAGATACAAAACTGGAATCTCCTTCACAACGAAGTAACCGTACCATTTTGTTACGTATACACGAAGTCATTACCCACACTCCGCCATATTTTGACCCGATAAACATCAGGAGCATCACGGGAAAAGAGAGTTGATGGTTTGATGACTGAGAGGATAATTTGTGATTGAAACCATTTTACGTGATGAAAGTAATTTTGCATAACTTCCATCGCATATTCTACGTATAATCTGTTCACAGAAATTGACATACTTGGTCGTGTTTAAGGTCACGTGACTGTACCATGCCGTCTGCCTTTCCAAACGTGGTGGCGAAAATTCTGGTCGGTAGTGTGCGAAAAACCAGTTTATTTTTTCTTTTTCTGTCGTCATGTAAAGACGCATATTTAATCAACACACATAAATCATTCATTTGATATATTGAGAACGTAACAAAGAACACTATAGCTTCATTAAAGAAGTAAATTCATAAAGAAAACATCATTTTTGTTCACAAAACTTCTCACGCCTAGCCTGCGTGCATAGCTGCGACTGTGTACAGCAGCTCGTGCATGCTGACTGTGCACGATGTGCTGATGTGGTACATGAGCTGTGCAGTGTACAGAGTGATGTTTGTACATAACAACACAGCACGTCATAATTTTGAAATGCTATGAATGATGGGGTGGGGAGGGGCGTGGCGCCAGTGCATCAGCGGCGTCATATGTTGTGTTGATGTTGTTGATCAATAAATAAAACGCTGTGGTTATATCCACGGATCTCCGTGTACGATGGCCTGGGAATTACCCAATCGGTACACGGAGAGGATAACCCGAACTGGCCAATGAAATGCTTCCATGGGCACAATGGGAAATTCAAATGAATTTTTGTATCACAGGGACTTGAGGCATGCATTGCAGGGGTGGTGGGCGTGTTACAGAGGTCCAATAACACACCCCCGAGTAATGCCCCGGTATACTAACGTATACCCAGTAGAAAAATAACGTTATTTTTCTACTGGGTATACGTTAGTATACCGGGGCATTACTCGGGGGTGTGTTATTGGACCTCTGTAACACGCCCACCACCCCTGCAATGCATGCCTCAAGTCCCTGTGTTTTGTATCATCTAGCGTAATTTTCAATAAAAATTCTTGATGAAAATGTTAATTTAAAAGCAATACCAGGATCAAAAATGTTATATCAATGCGTTTTCTGGGCAAGATAGGCCTACTAGTACAAGTCTCAATATAGTACAAGTATGTAATGATTTCCACTCTGGATCCAACAGCCTCATTGGCCAAGTGGTTAGCGTGCGTGGTCCCGTGGAGGGCTGCTACTTGAACTGACGACTAGAGGTTCGAATCTCGCAGTGATTTTTCATTTCGTTAGGTTCACCTTTTTATTTTTTTTATTTTATTTTGTCATCTCCTTTTATTTTTTCGTGCGGCCTGCCATCATTATCAATCTTGTGTGACTATGTATTTGACAGTTATGATGAACAAAACATGCATCGTGCAACAATTTTCAGGTTTCACGGAACGAATGTCCGTGTACGTCCGTGCACCAAAATATGAGTTTTTTCTACTTGTGGATGACACAAATCCGTGTACCTAGGCGAATGTTGCCGCCTTCCGTACACGGATCCGCAGATCCGTGTATATAACTCCTGATTTTTCTACATTTGGTACACGGATCCGTGTTCCCAAGGCGAATGTTGCCGCCTTCCGTACACGGATCCGTGTATATAACTCCTGATTTTTCTACATTTGGTACACGGATCCGTGTACCTAAGGCGAAGGTTCCCGCCTTCCGTACACGGATCCGTGGAAATAACCCCGGCCTAAATAAAATATTAAAATTATTCAAATAAAAAATATTTTTTCGCCTCTTCTTTCTCAATCTCAATTGCAGGCGCACACAGTGCAGTGGCAGCCGCAGGGCGGGCCGGGTTTGCCCAGCCCAGCCACACCCTTACGAAAATGTACCACGTGTAAATGACATTACCACGTGGTAATGTCATTTACACGTGGTACATTTTCGTAAGGGCAAAGCCGCCTCTAGGCACTAGGGTAGCTGCCCTTCCTTGCATGAGGTTGGCTGTTGTTACATGCCCAATAATATTCAGTAGGCCCTACGGCCTATGCCTGTTAATTCAGTGACTTCAGTTCGACTGTACATGTAGGCCTACTAGTAGGCCGAGTGGCTCGTGCCGCCCCATTTGGTGGTGCGTAGGCCTTCTGTGGTACTGTAGACATAGGCCAAGTGATGATGGTGCACTCAGCACCCGATAGACGCTCACCCAGCCACACTATGGCTGTGATGAGCTTGAATTTCAATGCATTCTTAGGCCTAGACCCAAATTGACGTCTTACCCCCATAATGTGGCAAACATCTCACAATTATGACAGCTTAGGAATAGGCCCCAAGCAGGGATATGTATAATGCTACAGTTTCAAATCAATGTTCTTCTTGTCTTTCAGTAACCATCATGACCAATCCTCATGGATATCGCCGTGGTACACGGTACATGTTCTCCCGGAAATTCAGGACGAAGGGAGTAACTCATCTTTCTAAATACTTGAAAGTGTACAAGAGAGGAGACATTGTTGACATAAAGGTATGAAGAAAGGACAGAAAAATTTAAATGATGGGAATATTGCATCAATCATTAGATGCCTTGTGAGAGTTCCTGACAGCATAAAAATCTGATATTTCGCGTTTGGTGTGACATAATAATTTATAGTGTCTTGATAAACGTCTCCTTTGTTTTCCAGGGCGATGGTGCTATCCAGAAAGGTATGCCACACAAGTCGTACCATGGTAGAACTGGCCGTGTCTACAATGTCACACAGCATGCTGTTGGTGTCATCGTAAACAAGAGAGTGAAGTACGTAGTCATATGCCGTGTTCACACGGGGGTGTTATATCGAATCGAATTCGCAATAAAGGCTTATTCCAATACAATGCGTCACACTCAAATACATGTACATCACTTTCATATCAATTTAACGAAACCAGTGTTTATATCGGTTTCGATGCGCGTTAGCCAAATCGAAACAGTAATCGCGAAACACTTCATTGCAGGTTGAGTTTGACGTGTTTTGTTTCGAATCGAAATCGGTTAAATTGTAGTGTGACGTGACCCGGCGTAACCAAATCAATTTCCATATTTTGATTTATGGAAACCGATTTCGATGCGCAATAGGTGTGAACACAGCAATAGATGTCAGTTGCAGAAGGTGTTGGTATTCGAGATGAAGGATTAGCTCTTGCTTAATCTCCTTCCTTCATCTGCTTTCAGGGGCCGAATCCTAGCAAAGCGTATAAATGTGCGCATCGAGCACGTAAAGCAAACTCAAACTGCAGGCTCGACTTCCTCAACCGTGTGAAGAAGAATGAGGCCATCAAGAAGGAGGCAAAAGAGAAGGGCATCAAACCTGACTGTAGGAGATTGGTAAGTGGGATCACAGGTGGTCCATCAGTTGAAGGATTTGGAACACGTGAAATATTGACCATGTGTCAGTCTAATGAATAGGTAGGCCTGCTTCGGGTTCGATTCATTCAACTCCTGATTCAGGACAATCAAAATGATGTGAATGAATGATTCTGCAGGTGCATTGAATTGTAACCCCATTATATGATTTGGGGATAACTTAACTAATCAACATCATGATCATGTTCTCTCTTTTTCAGCCTGAAGGACCACGAAAAGGCCATTTCATACGGACGAAAAACAACAAACCACAGATAATTGAGCCAATTCCTTATGAATTTGTGGCATAAATTGTAAAGTCTGTAAAATAAAGTAATCAGATGTGAACAAGTTGGGAGTGTTGTTTCCTCTTATTTACTGAATCTGCTGGAAAAATGCCTGTCACTCATGTCACTAGCAAGTTTGGTAATTGATATTTGACTGCATGCCATTTTGTACAATTGATCTTTAATACTTTATGCCTTATCCCTCGCATCTTGAATGTTTACCGAAATGCCCTGTGTATGTCGGGAGTTATTTCTTGTGTGGTTGACACTTTGTCTTTCATCTTGTGTGATGAGGAAGAGACTTCGTAGATTGATTATATATATATATGTGTTTATTTCATAATCACCTTTTGCAAGCAAAAAAGCGATTACAATTATTAAGGCGTGCAGTAAAATGGTGCTGCTGCAGTGCATATCACATACAAGAAAAATTTACATGAACTTTGAAACCTAGCCTGACATTAGGATCAACACTTCATCCGACAGTACTTAGAAACAGTAGACTAAAAAACGGCATCATGTACATTAAGTTACACACAGAAGGTCAATCATTTGACAAATCTCATTTTTTAGTGAGGAACTCGTGTCCGTGGTCCCTCATCGCTACAACTCCTCTCAAGTATTCAACCAAATTTAGATCTACATGACGTTGACGCGCATTGATTCTATGCTGCGACACTAATTGATATCATATTTGTGGGAAATAACATTTAGACTGTTACTCAATGAAGAGCGGCTTCCATTCAAGGCCAATCTAAGACATATTTGGATGTATGCGTTTTTAGACAAGGACATCGCCCTAACGAAACTCAAAATACGTTTTTCAACAACTGACTACCTCTAAATCATCTATGATAAATTTGAGAAGGTTATTGTGTGTCCTAGATGGAATGCTGAAAACACGTCTGATGCATTTGCGCCATGCAGTAAAAAACCCCTGAAGACACTGCCTAGATATGTCCCAGACTTGACACCCGTACAGAGACGTACAATAGCTCTTAAATAACTGATATTTCACCTTAGGTGACGCATGGCGAAACTGTGCAAGTAACACATTTGTTCTCCGGTACAGGTCATTATAATGCAGGTCTCAATTTTAATGTGACCAGCATTTGGTCCAAATGGGATCCCCAAGTGGAGTTCCCAAGCACTATAGGCCTCAAGACCGAGCCCGTGAAAACTATCAATCCATGTATCATGCCATCCTCTTGCAACAGGTCCTCTACAAAATCTACACCACTAAAGGCTTCTGGGGTTAAATAACACTGGAAAATAAGTCTTGCTGACATTGCATTTTATTTCACCATTCAGAATGATAATTGACGTGTACAGTTAAAAATTTTCATGGTTGTGCCCATGTGTGCATGTCTGATATACATTTACAGTCATATGAAAGATCTAAGAGATCTAAATACCGGTACATTGAAACTCAAAGGGTAGTACATTCATGTCATGACACAAGACAGGGCATAGTGAAGGACTCCTAAATACCAAAAATTTAAAGGTGATCATAAACTTTGGCGTGACAGACATGTGCTGGTACAAAAAGAAGTACCCATTTCTCACTGTGTGAGACGTTCGGTTTAGGAGGCAGGGAGAAGGCCTCGGAATCAGTATGTGTTTCCACCACCACCTGTACAAACGCACCGCTATCATTCTTGGTATAGCCCATCTGCAAGTTCTATTGACCAAACGGCCTGGTCCTCGCGACCTTGGTCTATCTAAACACTTTGCTCCAACATTTCCCGTTTTTCCTGTTTCTCGTTTGAATTTCCGAGTGAGTCGGGTTGTGTCTTATCATCCGTCTTCTTCACCTCGTCTCTCCTTAGTAAGCGACCCGGTAGGCAAATGACCCCTTCCAGTACAAGCCTGACGATGTTGATAACAAGAAAGATTACCTCTGCTCCGGTTATAACTGATATTCCGGCCCAGAGACCGAGGGTACCGCCAATATCGGAGAGGAAATTCTCAATCTGAAAGAATAGTAAATTTTGGAATACCCCAGCGCAATTCCCTGTTCAGACGTTGCAACGTTGTGATGTTGGCTAACATCGTTCGGTTCAAACCCAACTTATGCCCCACGAAGACATGCTGTTACTCATCTCTTTGTTCGGCCATGAAGGAATATTCCTTAATTCTTCGACTTAGTGTTTGGAAAGGGCTTGTCTCCCGATCTCGACGACGGAGCTTCTTCGTTCACTTTTCATATTCGTTTCATTTTATTTCGCGCTGGTTGTGAAACATGATGCAGTACCTTTTCGCACTGATCTGAATTCGTCCACCTAACCTTTCGTTTTAGTTATGTGTGACTTCGATCATTAGTTTCATCCCAATAGGCCCACGCCGAGACCATCGGACATCGTTTTCAGTGGTTTTGTCAACACCATTCTAAGAACCATTTCGGATGAGACAACTCTTCGGTGACTTACCGGATACTGCGGCTCCTCAGTGATTGAGTCAAAGTTCATGTCTTTGTAGTAGATACGGAGAGCAACGAAGTTGTTCCTGGAAGCAGAGAGCACAGTACTGTACATGTACACGATGATGTATTGCCATTGCTGTGGTTCAGACTACTGTAATTTGCCCGGCAGCCAGTTCCGACAGGAAACTGACTCTGTGGATATTTTCAAAGCTGTTTCCGCTAAAATGCATTTTAGTCCAGCACTTGCATGCTTATAGGCATGCAATTCCTGGACTAAAATGCATTTTAGCGTTAAAACAGCTTTGAAACTATAGGCCACATGTTCTCATTTCGGATATTCCTAGGACCCCTGTTCTATAGACGCTGGACGCTGCCGACGCCATACCAGAGTGGAAGTTGTCCGTCCACTTCGTAAAGTCAATGTCCTCTTTCTGTTTTTCGGGACGGATCACGGTGCATGAAACCCGTGTTCATGGTTGACACAATGAAGAACCTGGGGATTACCGGTACCAAGAAAATCATCATGCAGTATTTTTATCATGTACCTGATAACTTCAGCATCTTCTTTCTTAAGATATTGGCAGGTCCGATTCTTTTCCATCTCTTCCTTTACAGACGTCTGATTGTTTGCAGGCTTACAGGCTTCTACAACCATTACACTCTGAAGTCAAGCAGGAATTATTTGTTCTGAGTGACACAAAATATTTTGGGGTCTTTCCTATCGTCTGCAGGTCATTGCATGGAGATTAACTGCGTATCTCCGCGGCTGGAAAAAATCAACTCGTGCGATCTCGACTTTACGACGAAGGATGGTGAAATCGCTATGTCCGCTGACAGGGCCGGATCCAGGATTGACAGGGGGGCGTAGACTCTCGACATCGCCCTACTGAGGTGGTGAGCACCGAAAGCACGAAGCCCATACACTGGCAAGTGCTTTTAGATGCATTTTCCTGGTATCTGAGAGCAAAATAGTTGAAGTTTTATGTGATTAAATTTTTCTTGCTAAAAAGTCACTGCTCTGCCAAAAATAGGGGGGCGTACGCCCCCTGGATCCGGCCCTAGCTGAATACGCTCGCTTGCCTATGACTTGCCAATATGCGCGTGGGGCGATCCGTAAAATCGAATCAGCCTCTCATGCGGTTTTCTTACATTAGCTAAATTGTAGTGTAGCGTTGGCTTGCAACTGTAGCCAGAGTCTCTGGCAGAGAATCGTGATTCTCCTTCACACACTCACACACCACACACTGGGGGTTACCTTAGTTTATTAGCGAGTTTTCGCAAAGCCCCCAAAACGCAAACGCGAACGTGTATCCTTTTGTTCGGTGCTCTCTTCGTGGTATCGAACAATGGGATTGGCGTTGGCGTTAGCGTTTCGGGGGCTTTGCGAAAACTCCCTATTATTACACTTACTCGATACGTTTCTGCAGGCCACTGGTTGCCGGATGTCGATGGAGTAAAGAGTGTTTCCCTGCAAAGAGAAATTATCTTATTGAAGTTAACGGCGTTTTATATTTGCCTTGCAAACGTATTTGAAATTCTCTTGGTCACATTCGCCAATATGAACAGCACATTTTTTGTCGCTTTTAAGTCTTTTTTAAAGAGTCCCTACCCACAGTAGGCCTATAAGGTGCATTTAACCAAGAAATTCCCTAAAAATCTTGTTATCGTATGGATTAGCGTCGTACAAATACATGTACGCCTTCTCATCAAGTTCAGTCATATACTGCGCCGTTGGTCCATTACCAACTATCGCGGGCATTCATCCATTGCGCACGCGCGACGTCACTGCCAAGCCCACGCTCAAGACGCCCACACGCGATACACAGGCCGGGCTACAAACACGGCTTTAACAGCCAGCATTGTATAGTTACATCATTTGCCTGCCTCTACACTTGTCTAGACCCATCTAACGAGCATTTTGAGACCAAAAACGGTTGATTCGGGTGAAATTTTTATATTTACTCAGCTACTGGGAGGGTTTCCAATGCATTGGGCTCTCTCACATGTACATTTGGCCAAAATCAGCAACTTTGGCTCCCCGCCAGCTGGAAACGCGAGACAGCGGCGCAGTTTGCCTGCCCACAGGATACAAGGCAGCATCATACGCTACAAGATTCTTCACTTTAAACTGAGTTATGAAAAAGTTTTACGATTAACACAGGGGTGTTGAAAATGGGATACCGCAGCACTGATTGCCGTGTCCCGCCATACCCGCGGCGTCATTTCGACGTCGCGTTGCTCTCGTGGGCGCCGACATGATGACGTCCTGCGGCATTGTGATTGGCGTAACGCTGCACGTGATCATTTATCACGCTGCGCTCTAGCGGGACGTCGTGCCCGCAATAGTTGGTAATGCCGAAACAACTCGAAAGTCGCGACCCGACGAGTGGAGAAACGTCCTTCATCTGTATCTTTCCAGCAATGATGAAGTACCACCCGTTGCTCTGTCCCATTGGCCAACTAGCCGTCGGCATGTCTGGCGTCGTTACTTACTCGCAAGGTTGATGGCATGGTGCGCAGCTGAGACTGCCTTCGTCTTTGTCCTTCAGTAGCTTCTTGACTTTTGCCACGCACTTTATAGTCGTGTTTTGTCCGCTGTCTGTAGAAAAGGTAGAATAATGAGCTAACTGTTGGATTCTTCCGCCATGAGTTTACTCTTAGCTGCTAGGAATCCAACGGCCGCCAGTGAATAGTAAAGGGAGTTTAAGAAATCAAACGATACGTTAGCTTTACGACAACGTTATTTTTCATACTGCGAATTCACCAGATTACATATTGCATCTTCGGTACAAAAAATAACATTATCGTTTAAAGTTAAAGTTTATCGATTCGTTTGATTTAATAAACTCAAGTTCAGTCACACTTACCATCTGCTTCCGAGCAATGTGAGTAGTACTTGCCGTTGCCGGCTGGCCATACGTCATCCCCAGTGTCTAGATGGCACTTACACTTTTTGTGGATCAGCTGATGGAGGCAGGTACTTATACACGCCTGAAAACAGATTTCTAATCAATGGGGACCCCGCCCTGCGGTTTATCCCGTCAGATCGGCGCTGTACATTTTCCTACAGGAAAAATGACACAAAGAGACGTTGCTTTTATCGCCATCGTATCTTTTCATTTTAAAGGACCACAGTATTGCTTCCCAATCCTGTGTTACACCTACCCGCGTTAAGGGGGAGACCTCTATTAACGACTTGGTAAACTACCGCATGCAACTAGTCTCGCGCAGCCAGCCGTTTCGTTCCGCAGTACTGCTACACAAACTTGTTCGATCCCCAGCGGCTGGGTGACCGAGACTCTAATCATACATTCTCCAACACTGGGGCGAAAGGCTTAACTACAGTATTGGAGCATGGTGCCGGTGGCGCCGGCTGTCGACAGAAAGATGCAATACAGTGGTCCTTTAAGAAAATGACGCTAAAAGGAAATTTCATCTGCAACACGATGATGTAAGTTTTACTGTCGGGCGACCAGCGCAAATTGCTTATTTTCACGCCAGAAATAAATGGAGATAACGTTGCGAAAAAAAGAGACTTCGGTACAACTGCTTGCAGCGCCACGCCGTGACGTTAGTGTGCGTGTTCCTCATAACCTACGATGATCGCAAAGCATATCCTGCTCTTTGATTTATTCATTCATTATCATGGCGCGTGTATGCTAATTACCTGGTGTGTGTACTTCCTTCCTGACATCTTTTTAAATCTTTTGCCTTCGTTACATTCTCCGTATGGCTTACCTAGACGAGTGATCTTTTTCTGAAATAGACGGACAGAATACTTTCATCTACCTGATAGGTTAGCCGACGAATTCCATCTTTTGTCGTGTGTCCACACAAACGGAAAATAAGTTCGCGTGCTCTACATGTATTTTGATGTTGGTTCCCTCAAGGGTAGTACTCCCACACCATCCTTTTCCAACTGAAGAATCATAGTCAGTGGTGAGGGTGGAGTGCGTCAGAGGTGAGAGATGAGTGGACGCTTCAATGTCTGGACCTACCATTGTGAGCCCAATGGACGTTTCATAACCCACCGGCAGGGAGGAACCATGCTCTGTTGGGAATGGGTAGGTACCAAACTCGTGGATGACAAGACGTGCTCCATAACCGCTCGTCTTCACGGGCATGTAGTCGGAATGTTCGATGTTCAAGATAAGATGAAGACCTGAAACATAGCCTCAATGGGGTGAGTGACAAAGGCCCTTTCCAGTTCAGTCATGTGTATAGACTAAGGAACCGGAGAGAACTGAGTCCGAATTAATAGGTACTGCAGGGAGAAGGCCTGGCCTTCTTTATTGCATAATTGACAACCAGGTTACTGCTGTATCTCACCGAAGTTACTCCCTGACCGAAAGAGTGGCATTGGTTTATCCCGATTTCCTTTGGAGTTGAAAGTAAAACAGTTGCCGTACTCTGAGTCGTAAGTGTCTGTAAAATTCCTGCAAAATGAAATAACCCTCACCGTCTACTCTATTTTAGGGAATATGAATTCAATGTAGACCTAAAGACCGAAGCACACGAAGCAGATTTCGTCTGGGTACCTTTTTGCTTATGGAAATCAAGAAAGATTGCCCCCATCAGTGCCGATGTTTTCAAGAGCTAATCCTGCTTCTTGCAAGCAACATTGCTCCGATAATCATGACTGTAGTGTTTGATTTTTATTTGCTCTTTGCTTCATGGTAAGCTACTGGATTGCAAGTTATAGATGGTGTACTCTGAAATATCTCTCAAATCGACAAAATACGTTAACTTGATGCTCACTCTGGAGAACATGCTCTGCCACGGAAAGTACATTTATGAATGAACACATCTTTGCTGTGACCGATCTGCTTCATAAGGTCCCTGGAATGAAAAATGTCGTCATCAGCCTCGTGAAACGATATGTTGGAGTCGGAAACGACAAGCGAACCCCACCATTTTGGTGTATATCATTCAAATGCTGGTTGCACCTCCCTCTTGTGGGCCTATAAATAACCCTACATAAAAACAAAAAGTAGATATAAGCGAGCGCTCGCTTATCTATTTTGGTAAAAAGGATACATTAAATGGGCTTGCTTACCCTGACATGCCTGAGATTTTTGCGGCCAACCCTTCTATTTTGGTCCGTGTTTTGAACACTTCATCGACTTCCCCTCTTGGTTTGTCACGATCGTCGGCGTAGTCGGCTTGCCACGGATCGTAGGAGTAATCGGTGCCTGACTCGCCTGACTCGCCCGATCCCATGTCCTCATCATAGTCGCCCGACTCAGTATCACCAGATACCACACTTCCATCATCATATGATTTGTCCCCACTACCATCTCTCATTTCTCCGCCCCATTCGTCGGATGGAGCTGTTCGCTTCTGCAGTGAAAATATGGAGTTGAATGTTTCCTTTCTTTGATACCGGTACTGCAATGGTAATGGCCCCTTCGGCTAATAGCCCACATAGATGATTCGTGGTAAACGCCCATCTGTGCTTCGTCTTGACGACGATTGGTCGACGCTTGTTTATTTCTTTTCTGCTACAGACACCTAGTCTATTTTTATTAAACTTTCAACGGAAGAGCACCACCTAAATTCAGTCTTGCGGACTAAAAATCTACGCTTAACGCACCTCTTACCAAAAAGTGATTGAAACACTCGAATATATATAGATTTAATTTTGCAGAAAATATGACCGGAGCAAAGGTAAAAGAGAAAGTAAATGGAGTGTCTTACCATCCTATTGTTTTCCCCTGGATGTGCCATTTGGTTGATCGCTTTCTCCACAACCTCCTTCAGCGCCTTCAATTTATTGTCGTCCGAAGCATTCAGCTTCGGAAAGCTGATGGAATTCAGATTACACACGGTGATGCTTGGAAAATCCAGCTTCCCGGTTTTAACCTCGATCACTGTACTTTTTGGATAAGAGTAATATTTGATGAAGATCAGTCTCATTTGTCTACACATCATCGAGACGGCTCCGAGCATGATCAAGGCCCAACAAAGCTTGACAAGAACATGGCCGGACCTCCCGATCGAACCGATTCCGTGACACGTTGTATTGTCGGCAAAGTCGGCAAAAACCACCGAAAATTTCTGCCTCATTGTTCGCTTTTCACCAGCCATGTTGTGCGCCAATAACCTTCCGTAAAAAACGAATCCGAGAGCACAGAGAACCACCCTACCCTCGTTCATCAACTACCAAAATTTGGTCAATTTGAATCCTATGCTTTTCAATCATACCAAAATAAATGAAAATTTCGTCGTCTGATGATGCTTCTGTTCCGTCGATCCTACTGAAATTCCGTCCTCTGGCTATCGTGCCATTCATTCAAATGTCGAACATTGAACTTTATCAGGTGTGATGCCATCAACATGTTGGGATCATATATAAATAAAATCCTGTTCCTTTCATCTGTCCAACCGACAGATTAATGTAGCCAGTCTAATGAAAATGCATCCACACCCAAGTAATAAAATATTGAACACGCTTAATATGAACTAATTGAAATGACTTGTACTCTGCTCACTCCACGAGGAATTGTCTCCTAGTCCAAAAAAATCATCACCACACGTAATATATATGTTCCTGTGTGCCCAAAATGTCAGAGCGGCTTAATGACACCATTTACCCAAGTTAGGCTAGCCTATTGTTATTCGTCGGAGGGGAGGAATTCCCAGACTCCCTTTACTTTTGGAACAGATACTCGAGTCGCCAACCAATGGGGTGATGGGCAGGGAAATCCGACGGGCGAAGGTGCCCAGCGGCCTTGCAACATACAATCGTCCATCATCGGCGAGACCGAAGGGGATAGAACCATTTGGCTCTTCTCCATGTAATGCATTATGTTCAAAGCAATGTCACTCAAGTGTTGAGAAACTCTGGACCATTTCAACGAACCATTAAAAAGTTCTCTCCCTTGTGAATTACATTTTTATCACTTGATGTTGATAGTAATAACGATGATGATTCAAGTGTTACTTTATACTTTTTAACTTGACAATGGGACCACCGGGCGTGAGCCAACCGACTGGGCGTATGGATTGAACGAAGTTACCCGCCAACAATAATTGGCGATCATTTTCACGTCAGGCAGCACTTTCCCCAGCCTAACTGAATAAGGATTATTCATGACTACATCAGCTGAAGCCATAAGGGACTCGTTTTATTTTAATTATCAATGAGTAATATGCATCATTTGGGTTTTTAAAAGCCATCATTCTGTTTTAAATGCCGCCATCGCTTATATTGTAGGCCAAGTCAGTAACGATTCAGGGAAGGTTTGGGGACAAGCCCTGACCGTTTTTTCGTTGGGCTATTTGTGGTACATGGTGAGTCCCCGAAATACGAATATCGCATTTAATAGACAATCCAGAGTAGGCAGCTTTGATGTTAAACGCATATGCAGCACGTCATGGATGCAAATGGGGGACTGACGCCTTTGATTAGTGCAAAGTGTTACCATAGATTCCTTAGTTTCGGAGGTGTGGAGGTGCTAACTGAGCATCGCCAGGTGATGCGGCAGGTGTTTAGAGGACATGACTTTTGTCATATCATTTCCCCTATGATGTTTCTGGTATACACCAGTAGTTACAGTTTGAGCCTAGAGGGATGGGGATGAGGTTCTGTTATCGTATGTCTTGGTACCGGGGAGCCAGTGCGACAGGTGACGTATTGTCTCAGCGCTCTTTTGATTTGATGTTTAGGACCTAAGTTCTTTCGTTTCTTCCGCTCCTCTGTTCCAATACTGTGCATAACTGGGATCCGATGAGCATCCGTTCGATTAGCCTCGCAACTTGTGAGCCATTGCCTGGTACAACGAAGGATGTTGGCCATACATCGCTTAAGAGAAGGGTTTGGTCTGGTCTCTTGTGTTACTGATGATAGTAGATGTCGGGAGTAGAATAGCTAAAAAGGAGTGTAGTGTCCTCATATTGTATTTTCTCATTCCAGGCTATATCGTCAATGTACTCGGTCAGAAGGTAACGCCTCGTAGGAATAGGCTCCTCATTTTCATCCCCACGTTATCGCTGAGTGTGTGCTATCTCATCTTGTCGGTATTTTTGTATTCCGATTCCGTTCTGGTGTATGATCCGCGTCCGATAGAGAAGAGCTCAGGATTCCCTTTAAAAATCTATCAATAGCATCAGTGTGAGTACTATTCTGTCACTTTTTGGGATGCATGTTTCATGAAATTACAACCGTTGTATTGCGCATGGCTGCTCGTTGCCGTGACCCTTTTTGGTCGACGTGGGTGTACCAATTTGGTAAATATTTCTACCACGAGGAGGCGCGTGCTGGTTATCTGTTGTTTTCAGTGGTCATATAAATGTCTCCCTGGCCTTGTGTTGTTCTCAAGCGCTTTCCATTCTCTTCAGACGCAAGCCTATGGACTGCAAACCGAGACAAAACGTCTTTTTCCTAAAAGTGCACAAGTGCGCGTCGACGACCATCGCCAACGTCATCCTTCGGTACGGGCTTAAACACGGACTCACCTTCGCCTTGCCAGGACGAGAAGACGGCCACATCGGTTGGCCGATGCCATTCCGTCCAGAAATGGTGTTACCCAGCAAGGAGAAACCAAATATTTTAGTCCACCATACTGTATTTAATTCAACTTCTGTAAGAGAAGTGATGCCAAATGATACGGTGTATCTGGCCACAGTTAGAGAACCTTTCAGTCAATTCAAGTCAACTGTAAACTTCTTCCTTCCGGAGATGAAGCAGATGGGCTTCAGGACAGACGACCCAGTGTCTGAGTTTTTATCACAGCCAAACACCTTTGAGAGAAAAATCAAATTCTACTGGGGAATTCCACGACAGTACTTCGGCGAACGTTCCATCACGCAGAACTGCATCGCCAGGGAATTCGGTTATGATTCTGGGAAGTTTTCACCGAAAAGAAGCAATACAGGAGCCTTCGCCAAGTTTTTAGACAACGTGTTCGATCTGGTTATGATCAAGGAATACTATTTCGAATCAATGGTGCTGATGAAGCGGAGGCTGTGTTGGTCCCTTGAGGATATGATCTCTAATCACCTGAATGTCAACCCGGAGAACAGGGTCCGAACCACGAGCATGAAGGAAAGACAGCTCAAGGAAACATACAGATCCTGGAGTAAGGTTGATTACGGCTTATACCAGCATTTTCTCCGATCGTTTAGGAAGAAGATGGCGGGAACTGGCCCGGGGTTCTCTCGGGAAGTCGCCCTCTTGAAGTATCTGAATCAAGTAGTGACCCAGCACTGTGCGAATTCTTACAGAAACCACCTATTGGTTCCAGAGACTGAATTTAGTTCCAAATTTCTTGTCACGCCAGAACTGTGTGAACAGCTAAGGCTTGGGCCGCAAGATCTGACGCAAAGTTTGATTCGGAAACAATACGGAATTTTAAAGCAAATATCGTACTTTATAAAGTATCATATTTTTGGGATAATTTTGTGACTAGTGTAACTTTATTTTGGCGTGCTTCCTTCATCCAGCCGCAGGGGTTTACCTCTTTATGAAGCGGAGGTGAAACGAAACCCTACTCTTGGAGAATGATAATTCCTTTATTGTTGTGTGTGAGCCAGTTAAACTCAATAAATTATTTAATTCGCACGGGTGGAGCGTCTGTCGGTGCTCTTGCGTTGCATTTCATATTGCGTTTTTCCAAATGCCTGTCTTCCACGACCCTCAGAAATGGCAAGGGTTATCCCTTTAAAAGCTAACAATTCTGCCTTGGCCTATTCAGGATTGGTGACCCATTGCAGGTGTAGAAGAAGGATGGTTGGTCTTAGGATGCTAGTTCTCGTTACAATTAGTTTGCTACTGGATGATATTCGAGTGGTCGTGTTTTCTGTTTCCCTATCCTCGTTTTACGATGAAACTGGACTTAAATTCCAGGGGACTCAGATTCCCGTCACACCTGCTCACCGAAGGGTGCTGCCCCTATCTGAGCTCCTCGAAACTGTCCATTCTGCGAGCGCCGAGGCATTCTACGTTGTGAGATACTTTTTCGATGTTTCACTTCTGACGAGACGAAAAGTATCTCTACTGTATGAAGAATACCGCCATCTTGGATAGACATTCATCCGCGTTAGGAGCACTACTTAATACGTACTGCGCATGCGTAGCAGCAACATAATATCATACTTTTCTTGATCTTATGTACGCATAAATCTATAGTTTTAAGTAATTCATATATACAATGATGAATTTTCAAAAAATATGCGTATATCGTGTAATTCTAGACACCATCACCTGGGCACTATCCGGCGGACGAATGGGTTAGTAAATCGCCGGAACTGAGGACCCACTTCCGTTTCAAGATGGCGCGTATTGTTATACAGCCGAGTCGGACTCCCGACAAATCCCGAAGTACCCGAAGGAGGCCGAACGAGGCCGAGCCGAATGGCGCCGAGGGAGTGCCGCGGCAAAGATTGGAACCGGTCTAATGACTCGCCGAAAGGTGCTGCCACCTATTTAATTTCCTGTAAACTGATTGTCAGTTGGTCTGGCCCCTCCCAACTTCCTTCAGCAATTTATGTCCTCTCAACCATGTCGCTGTGCTGCATTTGAGTTGATTGAAAAACAATCGCGATGGTAAATCATTTTTAAAGATAGAAATCAACTTGTGTTGTTTTTTCATCAGAATTAAAGCATTGGTTTTCACAATAATAAGCATATCGTCTTCCAAACTTTGGTGACCAACGCGTGAAACATGTTTTCAAAGAAATTTAATCGAACTGACACTTTTGTTTTAATAGGAATGTGTCAAAAAAGATGCCGAAATTTCCTGTCAACTAACTGTTGTTCTTGCACTTTACCTCTCAAAACGGGAGAGTTCAGCTTGCATTTTGGAATAGCTCAAAATATCAAAAGGCGATTTTAATTGTGATAAAAAGCAATGGAATTTACTGACATCAGATCCTGGCCATTGTTTTGGTGATGGACTTTGTAGTCTTTCATTTCATTTTCTACTTTTGTTGTCTGGCCAATCACATTCGAGAATTCCGATGATGAGTCCGTTAGGCTTTCACTAGACCGAAAGAAGTATCCCATGTCGTCGGTAAAAATGACATTTTCTACATTTTTCTGTCGAATGATACAAAAAGAATCCCCGGCGGGAATTCCATTGAACGCACTCCAAATAAAACCACGTGCACCGCATAGTTTGATACATATAAATTCAATTGATTTGATGTAGATTTTTATGTATGTAAACAACCATTACTCGGAGAATCCCGCCCTGTTTGCGACATGTCTGCGGGCAGTGGGGGTTGGCTGCAGACCCATGAGAACCCAATGCGATAGAGGGTTCACATCAAGTGATGCCTCATCCTACATTTCTGGGGTATTGAAACTCGTGGGAACGTCATGTGTCACTTCCACACACCTTTTTAATTTCTGTTTGACACCATTATCGCCTGATTTTTCAGATCAGGTGATTATACAACGGTTGTTTTGCGGCAGGCTCCGACCTCAAAACTTCGGGCAGGTAACTTGTATGTCTGTTCAGGATACTGTATTGAATACTGGTATAGGGACAGTGGTTCCTTGACTGGTTGACGTTGGTAGGTACAGGATATCCTATCCCAGGTATTTATACAATGTACCGGTACTAAGCACAGAGGGCGCAACTGGTACGTAGAGCGGGCAGATCTGCCTGTTTCGTGACCCACAGCTGCCTGACTCAAGTTAAGTTCATGCAGCTCAAACCATTCCAGGGGTCTTTTTTCTGCGCAAATTTTCCGGATAAATAATCACCTCATCTTTTAGCGTTAGGATAACGCCTTGCAACTTAATTGGATTAGATCTATATTTAAAATCACAACTTGTCACCTGCCGTTTCATGTCGGACGTAGGTGCCCCCTTTTGGATTTTTTCAGTGCTTCCAGATGCCTGGAAAACATTGGCACCCCATTTTTGAAATTTTTCTGGGGGAACCCCCCCCCCCCTTCCGGAAATCCTGGATCCACCCCGCTTAGACTATCAAAACACTTTCAAGTTCAAAGCAACTCGTCAGTGCATGATAAACGTAAGTGGATGAAATGAAAGGCTATTCTGAGAATCTTCTGGTGTATATACGAAGTGGAGTTCCTCATTCGCACTTTCATTCCATGCTAACCGAACTCCATCCTGAGAATCTCAGGTCATTTACGGTCGTACCCTCCCTCTGAATCAAGCGCGAGTTGGGGAGCCGGTTGTGAAGACCCTGGGTGCGAGGATGACCAGTCACGTCGAGGGTTCGAAATTTGAATTGAAGCGATCGACTCTGCCATGCGTGATAATTTGATTGACCGTTATATTATGTCAACATGACAAATAGACACCTTGTCGCTAAGACAATAAGATGACAACTGTTTGCGGGCTTAACTCACTTCAAACAATAATGACATTTTTTTATTTACGCAACCGATAAAGTCAGTAGGAAGGACAGATATTGAAATGGACTCAGCTGTAAGGTGACAAGTCAGTGTTTGTGGATTGAGATATTTGGCACAAGAGCGGGAAATGAAAGTTGTGTCATCGTCAGGAAAAGTCACAATTTGGCGTAATCTCCAGCTGATTGAAGTGTGTCACCGGCGAATGATAAGGATATAAAGCGACGTTATCACAACTAACTTGGGCACACTCATTCCTGTCGTTCTGATAATAATATTGGGACCCAACAGGTGTGTCATTGGGACATGGGTTCGCTCTTGGCCTCAGCTCATAATTGTTGTGTACCGGTATTATTTTTATTTTATTTTCAAATGCTGGCCTATAGTTGCAACGATATTATTGCTCGGTCGCGAACTTGTGTCTAAATGTGAATTTGCTTTGTAATTTGGCGTTAGGTCTGGACTGTAAGCTTATAGGCCTACTCGAAAGAACCTTAAAATCTAAAATTCATTCGAAAGCATGCAGGGATTTAGTTGTTAGAATTGAATAACGGTACCTCGTTCTAATTAGATGTATTTTGTTTCAGGCTGTTTTACACTCACAGATTTAAAAATCACAATCCATTAAAACCACCAAAACGCCCATTTCCCAATTCGCGTTTGCTTCAGAGAGCAGCCTATAACCGTGTTAAGGGTACCATTTAATCCGATTTTCTGGGGTATGCAGGTGCTCTAGTCTTGCGACTGAGGATGGCTTATCCCCTGATTAAACGCGTGATTTTTGAAAATAAGTGCCACAAAACAAAAGCTTTCACAAATCGTTGAACACGTTGTTGGTCCACCAATATACTTCTCCCGATTGCAACCTAAACCAAAATGACACTCGCAGACATTTCCATCAAATAGTGTTCTGATCATACTAGTATTATCGTGCAACAACACATGAAATAATACCATTAGACAATGTTCCTGTCGCACTTATGAACAATAATAGTAAATCGTGTCAGCGTTCTAATAAGCAAATTTTGTCACCGTTTCATTCCGTTGTTCCTGTAAATTTACTACAAAAGTGTCATACATTTATATAGTGCTAAACCCATACGGGAAAAGAGCAGATTCATAGTGTTTTATCTTAGCCTCATACTTTACCTATTCGAACTTACTCAGAATATTATCGGCCAAAGACGCCAATCAACGCTAACAAACAACATCTTGTGATTTCTTTGAAATACAAAGCCTAAAGTAAAACGTTAGATATATACATGTAGTTCTATCTCTAATCAGTTCATTCAGTGAACAAATGACCGAGATTGTCGGCGGGATGACCCACAAGTCTAAAGAACCGTTAGATTTGAAATAAAAGTAGTGATACAGCATCGTCAGTCCGGCATGAGCCTTGCCGCGCTTTCAAGTTAGCCACGCCCATGAGTGGTCTACCCCGGCATATTCCTACAACTATGTTTATAGGTTACGATTATTTTGTATTATAGGGAGGTAAAAAATCAAACAATGAACGTAACCTTTACGACAACGTTACATTCAACAGTTTTTTTATTGCATTTTCGGTACAAAAAACCCGTTATCATTAACGTTTACGTTATCGTTTGAGTTCTTAACCTCCCTATTGTATGAGTACATGTATATACAATAGATGAACGTACGGTAGTCGTCCGCCTAACCGGGCGGTTGCGACGACTCACTACTCTCTACGTTCCATACTCTCTTAAAGAAATTGTTTGTTATTTCATTAGATTAAAAATGAAATCATGCCACACCCCTGCCGTTCATTATGAGTCGGTCGCGATTGAGAATTTCCTAGGTGAAGGCACCATCGCCTCTGGACTGCCGTATGCCGTTAAAGGCCCAGTTCTAACATGGTAGTACTTCCCAATGTTACAGCAGTGTCATTGTTTTAAGGATGCTAATACCGTTTACTTTATCATTACATGTACCTATTACAGCCGTCAAAAGAATGCAAGTCAAACAAACTAATCGGTCACGACAGCGTTATGGCGTGCAGGTGCAGGTCCTGAAGGAAAAAGGGTTTGATGACTGTGATCCTTCCTTCCTTCCATAAACGTACATTACATTGTACTTTAATTGTTCTAGGTTCTGTCTGATACAGTAGGCCTATAAAAATACTCAGAATTTCATGGATTTCCGCCGTTATAAAGGGTGGTATGAGCCCCCCCCCCACACACACACACACACACTTTTTTCTTGACAAAATGATCGCGAAAATGATATACCCATGGTGCTGCTGCTGAGGAAATTATGAAATAAAAAATGCCAACATTATCGCCTGACTAGGCTACATGTACTTATTTCACCTAATCATTGTTCGAATCGTTACCTCAGTCAGGCGTTCGCGGTAATGTAAAGTTCTAAACTTCTGACGGTTTAGGCCGCGCGCTGGCAAAAAAGCAGGTGAAATAGCACCAGACAAAAAAGTTCTTCACCTGCGGAGGCTGCCCAAGTAGACATGGGCGTCAGATGGGTTTTTTTCTTGCCGAATCTTCTTTTCTGAAAGATCATGTCACGAAATTTTCCTGAATCTTTGGACGCTTCAGCAATTCAATCCTTATCATTGAATAGTTTAATTAGTGTAAAAATAATTACTGGTATTCATCAAGTAAAGTTTCAACGGGTGTGAATCCTTGGTTCTTTAATGGATACCTTTGTCTTAATGTAATATAAATTTATAATTGATGTACCTTTGTCTTAATGTGATATAAATTTATAATTGATGGTCGAATCTGGCACTTTTCTCTCATCCGTAACGCCCTCTTCATAGAAAACGGACGCGTTCAATGGACATCTGCATGATTTGCATGAATTGAAACAAAGAAGTAGTTAATGAATAATCCTTGAAATTAATAACGTCGTCTTGCTCCTTTTTCTTAATCCGAAGATTAAAGGGGGTCATCTTGGGTGTCTCGGTCCCATCACTACAAGGGGCCAATGATACATACTGAGCCTGTCCTAGAAAGGGTGTTATATTGAAGACACCCTACTACCTTTTTACTAATTACTCACACAGTCATTAGTTGCTCATTGAAGTCAGAAACAATACACCAGCAAGATCCATGTTCACAAGTACCAGGGTGCAACTCTGTTATGTTACATCTATTCTTCGTATCTTATCACTGCATGGGACATCCTCACTCATCAAACACACATGCTCCCACGTGATTTGACCACCTGTACGACAAGAATATAATCCAAAGCAAAGCACACGAAGTTTTTTCCACATGCCGTGTACCTGAAGTGACTAAAATTCCCTCCCCTAGTGAGTCATGAGATGAAGTCTCAATCTCGAGTTCATTTGCACCAGCGTTTGCAATGTATAAAACGATTTTTAAAAAAAATAATCAAATCAACATGGTACCGTAATATCTGAAAAATGCTATTTAATGATATCACAATATAATGGTGGTCGTAACTAGCATAGGGACAGAGGGGCGGATGTCCTCCCCTCAGACGTCACCGAAAACGTGACGTTTTTCATGCAGATTTTGGCCGGAAAATGCCGGTCGCAAAATGGCAAAAAGAGGTGTCCCCAGACCAAAATGAAGAGGGAGTTTTTTTCTGTAACACCTATCACGTCAATTGTCTTTCCTGGGTTGGCTCAAATTTTGGGTGGATGTCACTGTTGAGATGACAACTAAAAGCCAATGGTGTGATGGTTATTAAACGCTCTTTGTTTTACACTTCCCTTGGTTGAAGGTCCGTCACCTCTTCTACCAATTTCACACGTTTTGACAGAAAGAATGTGTTTCATCTTTTTTTTCGCTGCTTCATGGATGGGATGGTATCACCAATTAGACCCAGCAATTAAAATATTTTTTCATCGATCAACCATGGCATTATTGTCTTTCAACTAAACTATTGTCCGATGTAGGTGCTGAAGTAGGTCTACACTTGTTAATTACGACTAGCATGATGATCCACACCATGACTGGGCATGTCCCTCTAATTAAGGTTCGATTGCAATTGAAAACAAAAGCTTGACACCCTCCCCCGGCACCCTCCTTGCCTTTTCTTCAAGATCTAGGTCTAGGACAAGATGGTACTGTATTAGAAAAAGAAACATACAGGGAGGAGTCGCGTCGTCACGACAAGGGGCTTTGAAAAAACAAAAGGGATTTCAACGTACATTTTGGGAGCAGAATGTAAAAAGGATAGGTGCCATACCGCACTGATGACATCCTCATGACATACCGCATGACATCTGATTATCCTCCGAGGGTTTCCACCCGATGCCAAAGTGTGTCTCTGCTAATTAGAAGACTAATTAAGATATTATATTCTCTAAGTAAGAGGACGATTGTATTGTCTCCTAAATCCATGATGGTGAAGTGGTCTAAGCCCTCATTCTCGGGTACGTACGACGAACGACCGACCGGCGTCACGCCCTATACCCGGGTTACACAATGGTGGCCACCAGGGGACGTACGGGGAATCCACTACCCTACGACTTTCTGGGAGCCCGGTGTTCTTTACTGAAGCCATCGTATCTGCATCACGGTGGCCGAATAAGAAATGTTGCGGAGTATGTTGCTTCGTGACAAAAAAAAAAACGTTACAGAATAGCAGAACGTGATTTGACCACCTGTACGACAAGAATATAATCCAAAGCAAAGCACACGAAGTTTTTTCCACATGCCGTGTACCTGAAGTGACTAAAATTACTGACATCTCCCCTAGTGAGTCATGAGATGAAGTCTCAATCTCGAGTTCATTTGCACCAGCGTTTGCAATGTATAAAACGATTTTTTTAAAAAAATAATCAAATCAACATGGTACCGTAATATATCTGAAAAATGCTATTTAATGATATCACAATATAATGGTGGTCGTAACTAGCATAGGGACAGGGGGCGGATGCCCTCCCCTCAGACGTCACCGAAAACGTGACGTTTTTCATGCAGATTTTGGCCGGAAAATGCCGGTCGCAAAATGGCAAAAAGAGGTGTCCCCAGATCAAAATGAAGAGGGACTTTTTTTCTGTAACACCTATCACGTCAATTGTCTTTCCTGGGTTTTGTATCCAAGGCTCAAATTTTGGGTGGATGTCACTGTTGAGATGACAACTAAAAGCCAATGGTGTGATGGTTATTAAACGCTCTTTGTTTTACACTTCCCTTGGTTGAAGGTCCGTCACCTCTTCTACCAATTTGACACGTTTTGAGAGAAAGAATGTGTTTCGTCTTTTTTTCGCTGCTTCATGGATGGGATGGTATCACCAATTAGACCCAGCAATTAAAATATTTTTCCATCGATCAACCATGGCATTATTGTCTTTCAAAACTATTGTCCGATATAGGTGCTGAAGTAGGCCTACACTTGTTAATTACGACTAGCATGATCCACACCATGACTGGGCATGTCCCTCTAATTAAGGTTCGATTGCAATTGAAAACAAAAGCTTGACACCCTCCCCGGCACCCTCCCCGGCACCCTCCTTGCCTTTTCTTCAAGATCTAGGTCTAGGATAAGATTGTACTGTATTAGAAAAAGAAACATGCAGGGAGGAGTCGCGTCGTCACGACAAGGGGCTTCGAAAAAACAAAAGGGATTTCAACGTACATTTTGGGAGAAGAATGTAAAAAGGATAGGTGCCATACCGCACTGATGACATCCTCATAACATACCGC
Organism: Notospermus geniculatus; assembly: GCA_002633025.1. Classification (NCBI taxonomy): domain Eukaryota; kingdom Metazoa; phylum Nemertea; class Pilidiophora; order Heteronemertea; family Lineidae; genus Notospermus; species Notospermus geniculatus. The sequence continues at coordinate 192,213 of NMRB01000555.1, forward strand.
ATGACATCTGATTATCCTCCGAGGGTTTCCACCCGATGCCAAAGTGTGTCTCTGCTAATTAGAAGACTAATTAAGATATTATATTCTCTAAGTAAGAGGACGATTCTATTGTCTCCTAAATCCATGATGGTGAAGTGGTCTAAGCCCTCATTCTCGGGTACGTACGACGAACGACCGACCGGCGTCACGCCCTATACCCGGGTTACACAATGGTGGCCACCAGGGGACGTACGGGGAGTCGACTACCCTACGACTTTCTGGGAGCCCGGTGTTCTTTACTGAAGCCATCGTATCTGCATCACGGTGGCCGAATAAGAAATGTTGCGGAGTATGTTGCTTCGTGACAAAAAAAACGTTACAGAATAGCAGACAGTCGTAAATACTGGTGTTTGTGGGGCAGTTCCATTCTGTTGGGTTTGTCTTTGGTTGATCAAAGCTGGAATTCTGTTTTGACATGGAAAACACCAATCAGAAAGAATGTTTTTCGTATCACCAATTAGACCCAGCAATTAAAAGATTTTTTTATCCATCAACCATGGCATTATTGTCTTTCAAAACTATTGTCCGATATACATGTATATGTGCTCAAGTACATCAGCTGATGTACATGTACATACAGTGGCCTACACTTGCAGGGTCGGATCCAGGGGGCGTGGCTATTTTTGGCAGAGCAATGATTTTTTAAGCAAGAACAATTTAATCATATAAAAAATTCAACTATTTTGCTCCCAGATGCCAGGAAAATGCCCCCCATGGGCTTCGCACTCTCAGTGATCACCACCTACGGCGAGCTACGCGGCCCCCTTTCTGGCGACCCTGGATCCGACCCTGACTTGTTAATTACGACTAGCATGATCCACACCATGACTGGGCAGGTCCCTCTAATTAAGGTTAGATTGCAATTGAAAACAAAGGCTTGACACCCTCCCCCGGCACCCTCCTTGCCTTTTCTTCAAGATCTAGGTCTAGGACAAGATGGTACTGTATTGGAAAAAGAAACATGCAGGGAGGAGTCGTGTCGTCACGACAAGGGGCTTCGAAAAAACAAAAGGGATTTCAACGTACATTTTGGGAGAAGAATGTAAAAGGATCAGTGTCAAACCAAAAAATATCTGAGGGTTTCCCACCTGATGCCAAAGTGCGTCTCGGCTAATTAAGAGGACTAATTAAAATGTTATATTCTCTAAGTAAGAGGACGATTCTATTGTCTTCTTGTAATCCGTGATGATGAAGTGGACCTAAGCCCTCACCCTCGGGTAGGCCTAATACGTACGAACGACTGACAGGCGACACGCCCTACCCGGGTTACACAATCGTGGCCACCAGGGGACGTACCGGTACGGGGAATCGGCTATCCCGCGACTTTCCTAAGCCCTCGTCCTCGGGTAGGCCTAAGACGTACGAACGACTGACCGGCGTCACGCCCTACCCGGGTTACACAATGGTGGCCACCAGGGGACGTACAGTGTACGGCGAATCGACTATCCCGCGATTTTCAGGAGACACCTGCGTTCTCTGAGGCCATCGTATCGACACTGACCACGGCGACCGAATAAGAAATGTCGCGAAGTACGTTGCTTCGTGCCAAAAAAAACGTTACAGAATAGCAGACAGTCGTAAATAGGCCTACTGTCGTTTATGGGGGCAGTTCCGTTCTGTTGGGTTTTGTCTTCGGTTGATCCACGCTGGGATTCTGTTTTGACTTGGAAAAACACCAATCAGATATCGACAACACCAAAGTAAAGTTTCGATGAGCAGTTCATCTAATTATTTTGTATATCTCGTCTGATTCGATCGTTTTATTCGAAAATCAAACCATTTCACGAGAGCGCCATTCCCACGTGGGTATATCTGGCGGTTCCCCAGCGCTTAGCTCTGCCATTTTGTTTCGCTTAGCTTGGGGTAGATGTCATGGTCTATAATCGTCATGGATTGAGATAGCGAAACAAACATGTTTTGATTAAAAAGTTTACAAATACATGGAACATCCTGGAACGCTTGGGGACATCCCAACTCCAACCGGAATTGGTTTGTCAACATATTTTCTTATCAGTTATTCAAATATCCGTTTGGCGGCGCTCTGATATCCGATGGATGCCCATCTTGCGTTGTTGGGGCATTGAGATGAACCTTATTTGGACAACTCATGGTGTATCTATCAGGTCAGGGCCGAGATAAAGCCATCTCTTTCTTTGTCGATTATCAGAAATGTATAACATAGAAATGTATAACATAGAATATTTCTGCTATTATTAAGGACAAAATACCATAAAATCACCCGACACATTCTAAGAATCAAGAGAAAGACAAACATTTCTCGAGGCGTAGGCGCCTTGGTCCGCGATGGCACCACCCACCCCTGCCCTTAATCTATGGGGACACATTCCAATCTAATGGCACTGAATACGTTTTAAAGGACACTGTAATCTTTGAAAACTTTCCACTGCAGGCCCGTAGGAGCCGGGGGGGCCGGGGGGTACCGGGCCCCCCCACTTTTTTTGCCAAAAAATACCTTGGCCCAAATGTCAATTTTGTATGTCCATATTTTTGCTCTCAGATCCCAGGAAAATGCATCTAAAGCACTTAAATTGTCAAATTTTTCTGGGGGAGGACCCCCAGACCCCCCGTTTTTGCATCCAACTTCCTTTTCCATGCTCACCGTACCGTCGAGCTACGCCCCCTTTCTGTCAATCCTGGATCCGGCCCTGCCAGGGCCCCCCCACTCACCAGAGGGCTGCTACGGGCCTGCACTGATGTTCGTTCGGAATCAATTAAATACTTCTATTGCTAAGAAAGATACCCCATGATTCGCATGGTGCCGACAAAATGTCATAATCAACGTCAAAATATCAAAATGTCATGGTCTATAATCGTCATGGATTGAGATAGCGAAACAAACATGTTTTGATTAAAAAGTTTACAAATACATGGAACATCCTGGAACGCAGTTTGTCTTCGGTTGATCCACGCTGGGATTCTGTTTTGACTTGGAAAAACACCAATCAGATATCGACAACACCGAAGTAAAGTTTCGACGTGCAGTTCATCTAATTATTTTGTACATGTATATCTCGTCTGATTCACTTCGATCGTTTTATTCGAAAATCAAAACATTTCACGAGAGCGCCATTCCCACGTGGGTATCTGGCGGTTCCCCAGCGCTTAGCTCTGCCATTTTGTTTCGCTTAGCTTGGGGTAAATGTCATGGCCTATAATCGTCATGGATTGAGATAGCGAAACAAACATCTTTTGATTAAAAAGTTTACAAATACATGGAACATCCTGGAACGCTTGGGGACAGCCCAACTCTAACCGGAATTGGTTTGTCAGCATACGGTAATGTTCTTATCAGTTCTTCAAATATCCGTTTGGCGGCGCTCTGATATCCGATGGATGCCCATCTTGCGTTGTTGGGGCATTGAGATGAACCTTATTTGGACAACTCATGTGTGTATCTATCAGGTCAGGGCCGAGATAAAGCCATCCCTTTCTTTGTCGATTATCAGAAATGTATAACAGAGAATATTTCTGCCATTGTTAAGGACAAAATACCATAAAATCACCCGACACATTCTAAGAATCAAGAGAAAGACAAACATTTCTCGAGGCGTAGGCACCTTGGTCCGCGATGGCACCACCCACCCCTGCCCTTAATCTATGGGGACACATTCCAATCTAATGGCACTGAATACGTTTTAAAGGACACTGTAATCTTTGAAAACTTTCCACTGATGTTCGTTCGGAATCAATTAAATACTTCTATTGCTAAGAAAGATACCCCATGATTCGCATGGTGCCGACAAAATGTCATAATCAACGTCAAAATATCAACTAATGACAACATAATGTTAGAGCTGTTAAGTGTCGTCATGACCCCCTCAAATGCTGACCCTCAGGTGACCTTCAGGGGGTATCGTCAGGCGAATGGTTTCAACGAACGAAACCCTCGTCCCGCTGTGAATGGAATATCAGTGCATGATTGCATGGGGTATTCAGTCTGCGCCGATGTTACCTAGGGCGAGGTGGCGGTACAGGTTGTATTGTCATGTGATCAACATTTTCAAGAGCAGACGATGAAAGAAAACAATGGCGGGCCTGACATGACAGGAAATCAAAATAAAAGATGACAGGTGGATGAATGAGATTTTGAAGATCATCTGTTGATGTTTTTAAGAAGAATGAGAGGCGGTCGTCTGGTTTGTTGACAATGGCGGATTGGTGGTTGTTTGGATATGCCGGAATAGCAAGTGGTACTGTCGAACATTGTTCCTCAAGGCTTCAGCCTCTATACAACTTGTACTGTCAGTCGGTGGATGATAATAGATTACGATCGAAGAAGAGAGAAAGTCGAAGGAAAATGACCGTTACGCTCAAGGGCGTTGAAGATTGACCTCAGATGTTTGAGATTTTGAAAGTTCACGAAAGAAGCTGGCCCCGAAAGAGGATGATGCCCTTGTAATTGCTTTAATGACCCATCCGTTCAGGATGTTCGCTGAGATGAAATCATGCCGAAATTTTATCATAAGCCCTTCCAGCTTGTTACGATCACGTACTTTTAGAGGGGGTTGTAACTATGTTGTTACTAACAACCCAAACAGTTACAATATGTATACGTGATTCAAGTTGGGTTCCTACCGCCGTCGATCAAGAAAATAAGAATATAAAAACGGCACTTTGTCGACGAATAACGTTTTGACCAATGCAGCATCAGCAGACCGTTGCCAATAAAACAGTCTCCAAGAGGATGTGGCGACTTACAACGAAATTAAGGGAGTTGGCGGTGGTTGGGCAGAGATTTGGTTATGGGAAACCGATTCGCACTGACATTTCACCCATTTTTCATCCTGAGGCAGATAGCACTCGGTCGCTCCCTTGCTGACTCCAGGATGCCCATTCCTGAACAGGCACAGTGCCAAAAGCAGTCCGGCTAGGCCTAGTCCCTTTCAACCCCAACCCGGACGATATATAGCGATATCAACATGTGTACGCTGTCGGGTACCTGTAATAGTCATTCTCTTCCGCGGCCTCGGGCTGACAATAGAAAAACCTGATTCAAAAACCACCGTCCTTGAAATAATGACGGCATGAACTGAGAAGATATGAAAATAATTAAATGCAAGACTAGTTTCTGGTCCTTTCTCATAAGGACAATAGGCATCCTTCCGAAACCTTCCATTTATCTTCTATTGTCGCTAATGACATGTATTATGGCCACAGATCATTTGGTACACTGCAGGTTGATCTATGCAAATCCATGCAAATGTGGTGACGCAGAATCCACCGAGTGCTATACCGGTACCATGATGTTGAAAGGGAATACGAAAAGAGGGAAAACCCTCAACTGAAAAGCATAGGGATGAACATTTACAAGGATTTAAAGGCGCCGCTCCACGTGACAGTTTTCTATCGGAAGTTTGCTGTCAGATAGTCAATTATTGCTGTCAGACAGCAATAATTGACTATCTGACAGCAAACTTTCGACAGAAACCCTCTTGCAACCTTTGCGTCTACGTGACGTCAGCAGTTGCGCAGAAGTAGGCCATGCAACAAGCCTTGAAAGCATGATAAAACAGTGGAGTGTTTTTGCTAATTTCTTCAGAACCCTTTTCACCGTCATCATCGGGAAGCTGCATGGGTCGTCTATCTTCACTTTGCATCTGATGGGATGATATTCAAAATAAATCTCACGTTAATTCTAAGAATTGTCTGTCTCGTCCCTCTTTAATTGCTTCGTGAGATATCCACCATTGTTGTTAGGTGCGAGCAGACGACCGTGGAAATCATGAATGGCTAATAAAGACGGCGAGATCTCGTTTCTGCGGGGAAGTTGGTTGCTCCTGTGGGGCAACCTCGAGTTTCAACCCTATTGTTTATCGTCTGAATCTTCATGACTTTACGTTGGTGACGAGGTTGATGGTGACGTTTCTAATCGAATGGACCCCGGTCAGTGAATTCGTCAACAGATGTCAAAATTCTTACGGGAGCAGGCGAAATTGGCTCCTCTCCACTGCGGAGGTTCCTCGCATGAACCGCACGAGATGACCCCAAATATATCCGATTTGCTCCTTTGTAAAGCCCAATTCTTTGGATTTAATTTATTGAAAAAAATGACAATTGAGTGAGAAAAAGAATCGTGATAATACCACGCATTGGGTGAATTGGATGCTGTTTAGTTTGAAAACTGAGGCTTGAATTCTCTGTGTCCGCAGGCGACGAAGGCTGAGAATCCGGCTTGCTCACACGTCGCTGAGTCGGACCACGATGCAGTTTGCTCTAAGCGCGATATCAGTGGTTAGTTTACAGGGCGTGTTCAGCAACTGTCACTCTGTGTCAGAGTAGACAAAAAATCTATCGACTAATGCAACCTAATAATAAGAAGCGCGACCGAGTAAAAATTGTTTTCTCTGACATTCGTTCCCGGTCAAATCGTCTGATACCCTCACTTCCTGACAAACAAAAGTCCAGATTTGAAATGTGGGTATCTCACTTCCAGCACGTACGATTCTAGGAACGCGTAAATCAGAACTTCGCTGTCGACCATCGTCCGTCATCGGGACACTGTTCTGGTGCTGTGGCTGTTGACACCGAGAAAGGCTCATTCTCAGTCTCCCTCCCGGTTCGCTGATGTGAACTAACGAAGGCTTTTGAAGGGAACTATCTTCCAGCCATTCCCCATTTCATATAACATTCTTCGGAGTCCATTGTGGACTCTGAAAACGATGGGAAAACCAAATGGAAGAAAAGGCTGCATCATTTGAAGACGGCCGGTGATGTCCCTGACCAAGTTTGGCTTACGTCTCCAGCTTGATTCGAACAGAGCAAAGACGTTGCCGCCGATCCCCTGTGCGGCTTTGCCCAGCCCGTCAATAGCTTCCTCCGCCTCACCATCCCGACCCCAATGGGAATTTTGATTTCTATTTCATACCGAATGTGGCCGGTCTTTTTGACATAAATTTGAACAGGTGCACAATGTCCCATCTCGTTAGCGACCGAGATTGCGTGTATTGGAATGAGATGGCACCTGACCATGCAGAAAGATATGATGGTTCACGATCTGCAAAGAAAGGCATGAATATTGTATTGAAAGATTAATGCCAGACGATTTGCTCGTGATGTGGACTTGTTGTCGTCTTGAAGATTGCGTGACGGCTGGTACCACGGCCGTCTCTATGCCATGGCGGCGCACCCCGACTCCCGTACCAAGCAAGCGGTCCATCGAGTGTGTTTCGCCTGGCTGAAGGAACTGCATTGGGTCCGAGTATGGTAGGCCTACGGAGAATCGTCTGACGGACTCGGGAGTCCGTTTAATTAGGCTCCTCGACTGGCAATGCCAAGGAAACAATCTGTTGACTGTCTTTGGTTAGCTGCTGTGCGAAACTGCATTAGAGTAGATCCTTGTGCGTAGAATCGTCTGACGAATTCGGTAGTCAGTTACCGAGTCCAAAGTTCACGCAACCACCTGCCCGTGACGTGTTACATAATCCAGAGATGGCAGACGATGCTAATTTGCTTCGTCATAATCGCAGACGATATATCAAAATCCAATGACACTTCCCGTGTGGGTGGTATGGCACCAAGGAGCGAAATCCTCCAACCGATGAAACTTGGGCTATTTTGACAAAATATGGACCCGGGTATTGGGAGTCCTTGCTTCCATGCCGCGCTGAAGTCACGATTGTGACTGAGAAGTTCGTGATCCCCCAATTTATACCAAAACACTGGAGTGGGGTCCAGGTATCGTGCATACCCCCTGGGAGAATGAACCAATTTTGGAGAAAGTGGTTTCACCCTATCAAGACACACAACGGGTGTACCTTCCTGTTTGTTTCATGTTAAGCGTTCGAGAATCTCTGCAACTGAAATCATCGATTTGGTTCCCATCGATTGTGCTTCACCTTAAATTGATGTAGGCCGTTGTACATCAGTACGTTACTTTGTACGTGGATGAACTGCTTATTAGTTTGAATCACCATGTGGTATCTTGAATGGACACGGAAGGACGTTGACAACATCAGTTGACGACAGTGTCCGTGTGGAGAAAGTGATTCAGTCCGCAGACAGCCTGTCCTCCCCAACTCGTGCATAGGGTATGGTGATCTGGGCAAGCAGGTCTTGCACCCGTATACCAGGGAGATGGGACCATTCTTTGCCTTGCAAAGAAAGTTCGCAAAGCAATCTGGCGTCAGTTTGTGTGCAGATCTAAACTCTTACCGGTGGGACCCTACTGAGCATTTCGGACAGGGGCCTAGGCCTAGGGCTGGAGCTACCATCATAGTTTTTCTGCCAAAGCTGAAGAGAATCCCAAATGACTGATGATGTCAACATTGCTTTGACTCCCGGTGTTCAACTGAAAGTTGTTGTCAATTGGAGGCAGTGACATAAGAAAATTGCCAAGCTTTCAACTCTGTATAGCCACCAGGTATTGCTTTTCGGGGGTTAAGCTGGGAGCAGCGGAGATAAGCTATAGGGCCTTCTCCCTCTGCTCAAATTGCTGAACGTACAACTACAACTTTATTTCGTCTCGACCATCTCACCTCCACCTCGCTCGCACCAATGGATGCATCGGGGCCCGCCAGGCATTGCTTCTCAAAGTCACATCCAGGCCACCTGCTGCTCAGGAATTTCAACAATATTACTGTTCTTCTTCGCCAATTCGTCTCGCCTTTCAAGTCATCCTTTTAACAAATCTCACGATTTCTGATTTGCATAAGAATATATCGCCATGGATGGCTGTCTTCTTATGTATAGATGTTTTGCTATTAGCTTGGCAGTTTCTATCTTCCTCCTTATGGTGTATTGTCCTCATTGTCAGATGTCACTTTCGAAATGAACTGCGGTCTTGGCATCTAGATAAACCATAATATTTTTGTCACAGAAAGATCGCAGGACCAGACCGAGATTTATTACGGCACGACTGTCGTGCTTTCAAAAACTACCCTTTTTCTAATAAGCGCATCAAGACAAGACTACCTGGCCCTTTTTTATGTGTGCCTGATGCATGAGGAGAAGGCAGATTCATTTGATTTACTGACTCCAGTCACATGTTTACTTGGGTTTGGAGCAGTGGTCCATGTCCATGATATGTAGAACGACCTTGAGCGGAGTGGTCCACGCCAGGAGTCTCAAACGATTGAGTAATATCAAAAATAGATAAGCGAGCGATTCTATTTTTTGTAATATAAGCGATTTTATTTTTTGTATATATTTGTGGTAGGCCTATCTCAAAATAGATTTCACACTATGATAATGTACATTTTGCTTAATTTACGTGCGATATTCAGCGGTCTTGAATACGCCATTAATTAGATAATTGCGCATCGTGTTAATTAGAAATAATTATGGACATGGTACCGGTATAATGATCACAACTTGGTGTTACTGTGGCTCTCCTGGTAGCGACCGATGATCACAGCGGTAACCCTACAGCTGAACTAGGCCTAGGGAGCTCAGTGACAAGACATCTGCGTTGTCTTCCTTTCAACGATTAGGAGGCCTAATTAGGCCTAGCTAAGACTATTGACGGAAGTGTCATGATATGGGAGTGCTATTGTCATAAGTGTCGTCACTTTGGGCAGCTTCAAGACATGCACTCAGTTAGCGCCCAACTTGTCATAGCCTAATGGCTATAGAAAACTTGCAGAATCAAACACCTTTAGTGCCTGGATACTCCTATGAAGAGTTTTTTTTTTGTTTTAACTCAATTCAGAACAATCACCAGAGAATCGATGACCAGGTGTATTGATATCAATACTCCTTGGGTGAGCTGTTCAATAGCCCAGATAATTGATAGATCTGAATTGAATTTCGGAAATCAACTTGTAGATTTTGTTTGTGTTTTGCCTTCAAAGAATAGGAAGCCATGGGTGTGTTTCAAAATTGGTCACCCAAGAAAATGGGGCAAAATTTAACTTTGAAATGATCACAAAGATATGTGCCATTGATTTTCCAAAAATCAAATGTAGTATTTGATAATATAGGACTTTAACTATTAGTTTCTCCATCTGGGATGTACAGTGTGGACTCATTTGAAGGAGGGTGTCAAAAAATATTGAGCTTACCAGCAAAATCTATCGTTCCATCCAACACTAAAACTACTTTCTGCTGTCAGACTTTAAAGGGTTAATAGCAGTGGCATAATTTAGAGCTCTATACCTAGATCTGACATGAATATTGTAGAGTTTCAAGAAACAGCCTTTCACCAGTAGACAAAATGGTGAAATTTTCTGGTGTCGGACGGA
>NMRB01000555.1:202467-248993 GCA_002633025.1 Notospermus geniculatus
CCCCCCATCTTGACTACCAAGGGTTGTGACATCACCCCGGACATCACTACGCCCTCCGACTACGCTCGCACAAACAACCGTGGTGTAGTCCTATGTTTGCCAAGAGTATACCTTTATTTTCTTTCCATCCTTTCACCATTCAATTTAGAGGAGGTGGGAATGTGATGGATTTTGTTCCATTTGTAGTCTTCCATAAACCACTCACTATTTGAATATATAAGGCTTGACATCACTCCATTCAGACTCTGAAGTCCTGTCTTCAAGGGTGTCAAGAGGGACTCAAGGCAAGATGTCAAACGAAAGAATGGAAGGCAGGGATTTTCCACTTCCTAAAGTCATATCACCTGCACAGATTTATTCTTGCTTGCACAAGAAACAAATAGATAGAACAAAAAGATTCAACTTCACTGAATTTCACACTTTTATTCTACAGTCTAAATACAATATGTACAACCCTCAGGGCATGGAGATAAACAATGGATAATTGAAGAGGACTTAGGAGACAAAATAGCACATATTTACTTGTCAATGGTGTCATTGTCAAAGACACAATCAGTGATGGTCAATTTCATGCCTAGTTGGGAACAATCATTGTACATTTTGGTATAATATGTATACGTTAACATACACTGGATGTCACCAAACTTGAATTGATACAGAATGACCCTAATGGTCAGTGACAGATGATTGGGACAATCAATGTTGCCAAAAAATCACAGACACCTTCACAAAAACAATGTTGGGGTGGCAGTTACAATTGAAGACATTATGAAAGACATTTTTTAGAATGTACTGGTATATCAAAGTCATGCATACTCAACTTTCACACAAAATTTCAAATCAATCACACAAATTTTTGTCCAACACACTCACAAAGATTTTAATCCAACGCACACACACAAATATCTCATGAAATATATCATACAATTAACATTCATGCCAACACTCACACAAATTCATCACTATCTCATTTACACAGGACATACTAGAACAAAATGTCTCTGAAAGTCCTCTTCAAATATCACTCAAGAACAAACCTTGAAAGGATGAACATTCAAATACTATGATCCTTAAGGAAAACCGTATGTGATCCTTGAACACAATATCTTAAGTTTTATAACGTGATCGTCAGAATGTCCAGAAAGTATTTTGGAGATGAAAATTTTTCAGCACGATTCATGAAAACATATTGTGACAGTTATGGAGAAATGAAAAAGAATGCAAAACTCATAAATCCCACTTCACAATTGTTACATCAGAGCAAACAATACAGACTGACTCTTGATCTTTCGTGGCGAAAAAAACTGACTGCACCAGGAAAAGTCTGACAACACCATTTTGCTCTGACTCCAGAACAGGTTGACAATGAGAAAAACCTCTATCTATTTCAATATTATCAGTGGTGCGTTCATGCGGTTACAATCATATCCTCTCAGATGGCCGCAGAAAAAATGGAAATTGTTCTACACTGAAATACAGAGACCATATGCAAACAACAATCAACCTGTTCTGATAGTCCAGAAATATTGGTGCCTAGGACGCCATTGTTGTTCCCACAAAAAGATGCGCAGCATCTAAACCTCAGTTGACAATTGAGAAATATTTGCGCTTTTGTTGACCATAAAAGCCAGCCTGTCTTGGGGATTTTGATTGTAAGATGTGTTCCATTCTAAAAAGAACACAGAATAAGTGTATTTTAATAGTACGCCGACACTTCTCGTCTGTACCAAGTATCAGAAAGGCATTCTTGGTTGTATGTCATAGTCAAGAATCAGGCAATAAAAGAATATGTATCCATTCATGATCAGGAGAGGTCAAGTCGACTATGAACTATCTGCGTTTTCCCACGTTCTTCTACATTCCCGCCATGACTCAAACGGAAAACTGTGATTCAGAATATGTGCTGTATGGAAACAGGTGAATTTTGGATCAGTGACGGGTGCTATTTTCAAGTAGAAATAGCTGAATTTAACTGATTAATTAGAAGAAATGTATCTATCGATCTAGCAATTAGCTAATTCATTCATTCATTCAATTCATACTTCGGTGAATTCTCTTCTTTGATAGGTGATCGAAAATGAGCAATATCGAAAATTTGGTAATTTGCTCATACACCTGACATAATAGTCTTATGATAAAAGAAGAGGCGAAACGCGGCCTACCAGAATTTAAAATTCATTGAAATTTGAAAGTATAAAAGTTTGATTCCTAAAATATTAGCCCACACATTAAAATCACTTCATCCAGCATTTCTAGTTTTACAGCTTGAAGAAAAGGCATAAGACATTTATGATTTTTTTTAGGAAGGCACATAATTAGGTTCAAATTGCCTGAGGGCAATACGCCCCTCAGACAGGCGGGGCGTGATGTGGAATGTGGGAAAAAATATTTCACAGTCGACTTAACATGAGATAAACCTAAGAAAATATAGAAGATTTTGATATACCAGCCAAATTTTTGGAATTTTTTTAAAATTCATAATGGTCAAAGTTAGTGTACGCAAATCAATGAAGATCTTTTCTAAGAGATTTATTCTTTGTGACCTCCAAACCCTGTAGATAATACACATTGTATTTTGACCAGTCTAAGCATCCCACATCGAATTGATCGACACAGAATTATGCTACGCCGGACACTCTGAATATTCCCCTACAGAAGCAAAATCATTTCAAAAATTAAATAACAGATATTATTAAAAAATTAAACAATCTACAAAAATAATTTTGGCCTTGCACTGTACAACTACACTATCTGATTTTAGATAATTAATTCTTAACAAACTTAAAATGCAATGCAATGGTATTTTTACAAAATTTACAAAATGCGACCAAAACATCTGCCTATCGCTAAGAATGAGCAAACACATTCCAGTCCGGTGGTTCACTCCACAAATCAGCAGTCTGAATTCTTGAATAACCTGATATCCAGCAAATGTACACTATTATAATACAATCTACTTTTAAGTGCAACATGCACATAGCCAATACACAAAGCGTCTGAATCAAATGAATCCAGATTTGCTCCTTCAAAAATAGTTGCTTAATATTTTACTCTAGGATTCGGTTTTTCCAGTAACTTTAGCACAATTCATTACATCTCTACCATATTATACAGAATATTTACAGAATTACTTACAATATTAATTATCTACATTTGTTATCTTCAAGTATTTGTCCTTTCTGAACATGATTTTGGCAGTGCAAAGCATAAGTATAATATAATCAAGAGTCTCCATGCAATTACTCCCTTGAACTGAATTAAGTACAATGCCTTTCGAGACAAACAAACCTACACCTAACATATAATGGATCAGTCACGAATCATTTTCTATATATTAATGCATGTCGGTAATATAATTAAAACAATATGTACTAATAACGAAGCAAACATCAACAAACATGGCATCTAGATCAGCAGTTTCAGCACAGCAGTGGTTTTGGTCAAAACTCGCCAGCACCCGTTCATCGCATCATCATTCGCACTTTATTGGCCATCTCCGACGGTTGCGTTTGTGTTGTCAGTCGGTTGATGACGCTGGGTAACTTTTCAAGTCTTTCCTTCACGAACAGTGGCAAGATATCGGTGTTGCTGTATCTGTAAAGAGAAATGATGAAAAAACATAAGTAAACTATTCAACAATGGTGCATTGATACTAAAGTCGACATCTCAAATGCTGTAATATTCCTTTGAAGTGAAAACCTAGGTCGGCAATATTCTTAAATGATTAGAATTTAGAGATTCTTACCTAGATGATGTTCCATTGGAATCAGTGTAGGTGATTGATGTGAATGAAGAGTCAACGTTGATGACACTGAGCTGTGTCCCGTCATTGAACTGCACCAAGACTTCGCCGTTGGAATACTGCGACGCCCAACCAATACCTTGGACGAACACGTTCCTCAGGATGCCTGGTCGCTGGGCTGGTTTGACGGGCTGTTTGGTGATCTTGGACTCATGGTCCGGGATGATGTTTTCCTTCTCGATGATATTCTGTTTCCTCTCAGCGGCAAGATTCATGGCTTTGATGCGGGAAATTTCATCGGTGGGGCTTTTCGGTGGTGACAGCTGGTTGGTGTTCCTCACTTTTGGTGGCGATACGCTCTTTGGGAGATCATCATCATGGACTTTGATCACTGGTTTTGGTGATGATGCCAATGGCTTTCCACCCTTCTTTGGTCCACGTCCAATCAGTAGAGGGAAACAGGGCTGTCCTGGTCGAGTATCAAGGTTTGATATGCAGGCTTCAAGCTCCAAGCAATGATCATGGCACTAAAAAGAGAGAGAATGCTAACCATTAAAATACTGTATGTAAAAGAAATACTTATCTATATCTACCTTGAAGAATCTGTGATAAAACAGTGGGGAATAAAACAAGAAAATCCCACAAGTAAACAAACCAGCTGAAGAAAAGGCTACAAAATGGAAAGAGCACCATAAAAATTCTTTCATTTCACCTCAGCCACATAAAAATGCAATAAAATTCTTTTGAATTTTCCATAGAGTAGCAAGTAAACTTTATTACTGAGTGTCTGAAACAGGATTTGTCTGGGACCAGTTTGGGGGAAACATTGAGTGCAAAGCTCAGTTAAATCAACTTACCTGGTCAACGTATTCTAAGAGTTCCTGAGATTCTGGCGAAAGATGCTGAGTGCTCCCATTATTCTGCAACGTCAGCGTTGTTCCATCTTTCTGGATCATTTTCGTCTCGCCAGCATTTCGCTTGAATTTTGCGCCGTCGTGGAAGGCAACTTCAAAGTCAGCATTGGGCGTGTTTTCCATCAACATGCATTTTGCCCGTTCGGTGTAGATGGTAACTTTTGGTGTGCTTGATCGGACCAAATTGACAAATCGGTGGGCGTATTGGTATTTCTTCCAGTATTTCTCAGGGAGGGCATCGTAGGTGAATTCAAGAGTTTGATCCTTTGAGGTCTTCTTATTCTTGCCTTTTGGTTGGTGTATGGAAATCTAGAATGAGAAAAAAGTACACATTTTCATTAGACTTCAATTTCTTGGTCTTTTTCCCTTATCAACAGTTCGCCAGGTTCTGCTCCTTCGGGCCTGATTACCACACCTTATCAAATGACCCTTTGAAGTTCACCACTTATCCAGGAAATTAGCACCCAAACATTTCACTCTAAAGTCTAACTTTAGCACTTTTAAGAATGCTCAATAAGGCAAAACCTGTGTGTGTAGTTTTTTGTATATGTGCTAATGCATTCAGATATTATTCCATTGTATTAGCTTGGAGGAATTCCTCCAAGGTATTAGTAATTAACACCTATCACTTCAGCAGGGGTTTACACCCCCTGCCATTGAGGATGAAGTGGTCTCTCCTGGTATTTTTTAAAAATTCTTGTTCCAGCTAGGCAACTTCTATGCCTTCATTGTTTAGCCAAAGACCCAGGTTCAGATACTAAACCAGTTAATAAGAAAAGGGCAGACAACTGTAAAAATTAAAAATCTAAGGCTAAGTTTTTGCCGAAAAGAAGGAAATCTGCATTCATCTGGAGAGGGTTTTCAGAATTGGGAGTAGGTAGGCCTAATTCAAGGCACAGGTTCAAGAGGAAGTGTGTTGAACATGGCAATTGCTTCACCTACAAAAATACCTGACCAGTGACACTGGCCCACAGCAACTGAACAAACAATCAACTAACAGGAAATACAAATTCATTAACAGGGTGTTGTACCATGAAAAGGGGCCCAAGAAATCCAGCCAAAACTACTGAATAAACAGTCTGACACACTCAGTGTGAGCTTTGTTCAAGGTGGATTGTCACTTAAATCCATAAATCCATATGTCAACATTCCCTGAACCAAATATACACAGTAGTACATACATACATATATATATGAAGCAACTTCCACCTCAAAGAATATGAACTATGGTATTTACCTTATCCCCATCTGGGCTGATTCGGACAACTTCTTTGACTTTCTCCTGATTGCTCTTGGTGTCCAAAAACTCCAGGCACACTTCACCATCTTCTAAAATGTAGACCTGTAATGAACAAGTACAATGGTCAAGATTTGGTTGAAATTATGAAAAGCATTAAGACAAAATGAACAATAATGGAAACACATCTCCGTTCCTTAGTAAAGGCCGGGCGATTTTTAATATGGAAAAGTCTGAAAACTTACCAGGGCAATTCTTGTCTTCTGGTTGACTGGTCGCAGTCTCGCTGAGCTCAATTTCGGAATGACATCACTCAATTTTTTCATCTCGACTGGTTTTTCGTGAATACTGTGTGAACTCTTGTTGATGCTGAGTTCATGACGACTGTGGTGACTCGAAGCAGTTGAAACATTTCCAATACTCTTATCCGAACTCTGCAATCGTTCCCGACTTGGATTACGACTCAATTGCACATTTTCTGTGTCACTGAGTCGACTAGAGTTCGTATTACTGTCATGGCTGCCACCGCTGCTGTTTGCCCGCCAATGATATGAACCAGAGCTCGGCTTCGAGTGATAACTATGGCGATTACGATCCCGTCTTGAAAGACGCGATCTATGTCCTTCTGCTGAATGTGTTGAAAACAAACGTCCCTCTTCCCCATAGGTATGAGATTGGTGCAAACTTGCCGTTCGATGACAACTGCACGCACTGTGAGATCGTCCTTTGAAGACATGTGAAGTATTATCACAGGTACTTTTGTGTCCATCCTGGTATGATGCTGGATTGAATTCCTTGGGTGTCCACTCACTACGTTTTTGGTATAAATCTCGCTCGTCCAGTGTTCTGCTCGAATGTGACCGGTTTAAGCTCTGTTTTCTTGTGCAGTGTTGACTATGGTGACTTTGACTTAGACCAGATGTTGAGCGTTCGATTCCAGAACCGACTCCAGATCGGAAGACAGAGGATCCTGATGATGTATTATGGCTGCCGTGGTGACTGTGTTGTGATGAGACCGAGTGGTTGATGCTAAAAACAAAGAAGGAAACATGAGCTTTCTTGCTTTACATGCGAAACAGCAAAAATTTTCATCCCAAAATAAACTTCCATGATTCTTAAAATAAATCATTTGAAAGTTCGATGTGAGAGCACCTGCAGATGTCACCAGTTGTAATATCAAAACGCCTGAGGACATGGCCAAGTGTTACATCATTCAACTAGTGGAATGTCCAATGATAGCCTGACTGATATCTGACCCTGAAACATCGACAGGTCCGTGCACCTAAAATTACTTCATCCAACAATCACCCCCTCGCAACCATAAGTCACAGCGAGCGAGATCTACGATCACCCGGCCACCGCTGCAGTTATAATTGGCTCTTCAAACAGAAAACATTACGCAATTGTAATATGGAGTTTGCAACGATCGCATGGTGACTGTAATAGATCACGAAATGAGATTCTCGGGACATATTTGGCACCAAAATTCAGGAATGCTATTTTCGTGCCAAATCTTAAGTGTTGGCACTCAATGTTACATTTATTTATGCTCAAGGGAGCGTGATTGTAGAGCTCATCTTCAAATTACAAGTGCACTCTACTGAAATGAATCAAACCTTGCATTCAAGACAGAACACAGAGGCCACTAAAGTGTAGCGAGACAGGCAAACAGGTCCCTATCACACTTTTGCGGTTGCATCCATATTTGATAGAAACCGCAAAGGTTACCTAACTTGTGTGTACTAAACCTTTTTAGGCAATTAGTTACGGATAGTAGCACCTGCTAGTAAGGGTTTCTAAAACGATCATCAGACAACGTAGATTGTATAGCTTCTTTACCCCAAGAGTGATACGATAGTGAAAGAGACATTCTAAGACTCAAATATCTTGGTCAATAAAATGGACCGTTGCTGGTCGCCCGGCAATCGTGGACAGCAGATGCCACAGCTGCCAAATTGGTCAATCAAAGAACTCTGCACAATTGCTTCCGAACTCCACTGTTAAATCTATGTTAAAATGCATCAGTTCAGTGGAGACATTACTTCAATGCATCATATGAGGTACACCATGCAAGATGCTTCAACCCTTCATTTATCACTTTTTTCAGCTTTAAGTCACGATCCAAAGATTTCACTATTGAAAATATAATGTCCCTTGAACTCTTGTAAGGAGGTGGATAATGACCTATTATTGCACGTAATTCAAAATCTGCACATACCTATTGGCTGTTTTGGTGAACTGTCTGTGACATGGGGGTTACGGAACAAATAGATGATGTACGGGACATTGTCCAGGGACAATTCGTTGTTGGGTCGTCTTTGTGCCATGTCTCCCAGAGATTTTGAAAATCAGGATGGACAGGGGAACAAATTTGAACCTGTCCTGCCCTGACCCTCGATGTTGATATGGATATTTTAAAGAAGCTTTTCCAAGGTCATGTGACATAAAAACAAAAAAAGTCAATGCATCAAAATGTGTGTCCCTACCTGTCCCTGACTGGGGGTGATTGCGAGTACATCCTTCGGGATAGTGGACGGTCATCACTGCTACATGAGTGGCTTGAAACTTGTTTTGATTCTTTGACTGGCGCAAGGTCATTTTCTGCTTTTTGGGGTCGGATTCTGCTATTGCGGCTACTGACGGTTGCCATTGTATCGTGACCACTGTCTAGCGACTCATCACGTAATTTCTGAAATTGTAAACGAACAAAATTCAGAAACATGAGAATACAGACTTACAGAAAGATTGTGTGAAAATCTCACTAACTTAGTCACTGGAGCATGAAGATGTGTACATTGGCAAATAGTGACATGAACTGTGCATGTCAAGGTAGAACTGAACTAACACTCGTATCATCTTGAGTGTACTTTCACTCAAAGAATAAGAACTTCAACTTGGAATCGAATAACGTGTGCACTCAGAACATGATAAAATTCCATCAAGTTGTTGGTTGAGATGTTTTTCTTGACTCACCTGTGGGTATGAAGTATCGTTCTGATCCTTGATTGACGTTGTTGACATGAATGGATGTTCCAATACGGCTGTAATGATACAAAAAAGAAGGGTTACTGATATTGTCATCAATTATTATGCTTTAATCTCTGCTGAGGTGGGAAATTCTGTCGCAATCTTGCTGGTGGTGCAGACTGAACGATCATGTGCAAAGAGGAAAGCACACAGAGTCAACCTTTTTTGAAAGATCACAGTGGTTTTCCCTGATCATTGAGTTCATTGTCATTGACGATAGAGCACAAAATGAGTCTAATGGTAAAACACCTTTTTCTTGTTAATCATTGCAAATCAGGAGGAAAAAGGCATCTTGGAATTGGACAAAGACTCAAGTGAAGGGGAAATCGTTCATGTAGCTATCATGTGAATTGAAAAAGGAACCTGACCATACAGACTAGGTCAAGAGCCGGCAATTAGCATGACGTACAGGTGAAATATTCACGGAAGCAGTGTTCACTCAATGTGCATCTAGTGCAGAGATTTAAACACTAATGCGTAAGAGTCTAATTGTCATCTTGTTTAACAATTGGTGGAATGTTTGGAAAGTACTGCTCTGATCGCTATCCAGGAGTAACATTGTGTAACGTGACCATTGTCACCAATAAAATGACATTGTCATTGTGAATGAGAAATAATTGTCTCTGTAACTTGTGCACTGTGTTGCTATGTGCCGATGACATCACAGACAGTCATCCTTACGCATGAATGTGACTTCAAGAACTCAATGACACTTTATCTGTTCATCAAATTCAACGTTACCAGTCACTTTGGTTGGTGTCAACAGGGTGCCATGAAACACCGGAAGATAGCGGTCAACCAAAACAATGTTTTCAAATCTAATAGTATTATTAGTACCGGTACAGGGATAAGTTGCTGGTAATGGAAAGATCGCTAGAGATTTTTTACAAACTTTCTTTTTCCCCTTCTGTGTCTGATTGTGGTAAGACAAAAGTGACAGAATTGAATGGCGTAATAAGAAAATATTTTTCTGAGACAAACAATGCTGACTTCTGACTAATCTGAGTTGTATTCAGTCACGGTGACCAAGTCAAGTGGACAGAATATGGGATTGTAATTAACCTGACAAAACTAAACTCAGAATTCCCTCCTTGGTCCCATGTTTATGGTGCATTCGAATACCTCACACCGTATACCAGTAACATAGCACTGGAACCGAATGCAGAAGAAACAATACAGGAAATATCAAACTCTCACAAGATGTGTGTAATTTTAGCTGAAATTCTCACGCAGGCTACAATTAACAGACAAGACCCACCTGCCGCCTGTGACACCGCAGGAGAGTTGATCACCGCAGATCACGACCGTGCTGATGACAAATGCCCATAGGAACGAACGAAGTAGAGTGTAACTATTTGAATAGATCGGGTGTTTAGGGATCATGGTTCAAATTACGGGTGTTACATCCGAGAAGTTTTCCTGGTTCTTATTCAAAGCGTTGAAGCGATGTCTCAATTCTTGTGTTGCAATAGCAACATCTGGTTTTGTAAATTTGATGAGGAGACTATGTAAACTCAGTCGGTTTTTCTACCATCTCGCCTCATCTTTACTTTCGTTATTTCTCATTGATCGTGAATGTGGACACCCTCAAGGGGTGCACCGTGAAATCTAGACCTTTCATTATCCAAAACATTCATAGACCTCAGTTTAATGGTCAATTTATGTCAAACATTACAGCAAGCCGCTTTTGTCAGAAGATGGCTAATCTTGATTATCTTCAACCCCCAGATTCTGACCCCAATAAAAATGTCATAAGATTTATCCAAACCATTTCTGAATCAAGGCTGGTATTTTGGGAAATCATTTTAGGAGAAGTGATTTTCTTGCAGAGTCACAGATCACCGTTTTTTCCTTTGTTGTAATTGGGGATCTGATTAAAAAAATTAGCAGGCTAAATTTGGTCCTCGTTTTGGTTGTGTTCGGGTTATTTCGGACTCTATTATTCGTAACTCCTACAGGGACTGACAAGCCAGAGGGTCAAGCTGGCTGGTCAGACCCATATTGTCCAGGGGTGAGGAGATGACCCTTCTAGACCATACAAGGGTCATCTGGTGGTGACATGATAGCATAACATAATACACCGATAATAATAGGTGAACGAATTATCACGGGGGCATAATGATTGAGAAACATGGGCAGACAGGTGCCCTAACGGACCATTTCCAACAATTCAAAGTCGGAGTTGAATTTTCAAATCAACAATAGTTATCATGCTCCTGAATTTCTTTATTTTCAATAACTGAAAAATAATGGTCTGATCTCCAAAACCGTTACAACCGAAAATTGTTTTGTATTAAATATCATTGTTACATTTCTGAGGTATAAATCATCTTGTTTTCCTCACCCACTCACCAAATAACAAAATGAAGATGAGCACTAACTGTCATGGGGCCTACGACGACCGTTTTCTGTCAGTTTACAGCCAAGTTGAATTGGTGATTGAGACCATGCAGAGATTTTTATGATTGAGGAATTTGTTATGACATGAGAAACAAAACTCCGAGATTTTCCCACCAAATTTGATGCATTTGTATCCACCCCCGCTTAAATCTTCTTTTAATCTCTTCAATAAGAAAATCTTGATACGAGGAAAAGACATTACTGAGCACGAACAGGTTCATCACACCCGCCTACCAACTCTTTTGTCGTTGTTTGTGGTAAACCGCAAAGTTACATTTTTGAAGATAAAAAGACAAGGAAGCGGGAAATATTTTGTATCATCTTTTTGAAAATGAATGGCCAAGCTACCTGTTTTGAGTGCCGTGGAAGAATAAATGTAAGTGAGTAGGCGTTGGCTGATAATAAGATGACAATAAATCGTGAGAAATGAAAAGATCGTCTCATTCTGATGAAACATTCTTCAAATATTTCAACAGTTTGCTGAAATAAAGTTTTTTGCTTCCTTGTCTAGGAAGTATTCACCGGTCAATATGGCAATGGTGCCTTACAGTGGATGACACTGGGTAGAGGTGGCCAGATAACACAATGGGGGAGTCACTCACTAATGAGACCTCCATTTTAACTTGTCAGGCTGACTGTGTTGCTTAGGACTCCCCAAAGAATCAGAAAAAAGGACTGTGCAAATTGCTTTGACCTTGGAACAATTGTTTTTTGTCCAGACTCACTGTTCTGGGTTACGATGTTTGTAGACTTTAAGTTTCAAAATGTGAAGGCTGATCCTCAACCTGCAACCTGAGAAGGATTTCTAAGTTCAGATATGTCACTCAGTTGTTGACAAACTTGCCCAAGCTTGCTGAGAGTTGGACAGCCTAGCCAGGCTGCAGATAAGACCAATGCCTGGGAACTCTGCATTCAAACCGGACCCCATTTCCTTAGAAATGGTTGAAAGCCTCTTATTTGTGTTCACATGCCAACCTTTCTCTCATGGTCCAGTGGACTTTCTCTTTAGACCGGGGACAATACCCCATAGCTACGAGCCATGTAAGGTGCATTTAGTACAACTAAGCTGGGGAGATGGAAAATCTGGGGCCTGCTTATGGCAGGTACTGGCACAGTTCTCCTATTACAATGAAAATTTCATTGTCAGGTGCATTCCTGGTGGACAGAAAAAAGTTTCCAGATAATAAAAATATGTGACCAGTTTTCATTTTCTTGCCCAAGGGGCTCAATTCATGGGTTTCCAACTTATATTTTCTTTTTGGTAAATATATTCAGACTTGCTTGCAGGTATTTGAGTAAATTGAGGGATAACACATTCATATTCCAACACTAAGCAATGATGCACCATGTCCAACTTAAACCTGCAGGGACATTTCTGTGTATCATCTTTTCTAAACTTTTTGTCTACTATCAAAATCTGGAATCTTCACTATGGATATTGAAAAGAAATGTAATTTCATCACTATTGTTGTGACCTAAATTTTGGGTTTTGAATATTCCTTTGTGAAAAGGGAGGCAAGGTGCGTGTTAGCCTGAATGAAAACTTTACAACATCTGAAACAGCGGGATGCAAAGCTAAGCCAGTTTGAGAGTTGGAGATCGTACAAAGAACTTTGGAATGAAATGAACCCCTTCTTAGGAAATAATGGGTGCAAATTGCAAAAAAAAGACAAGTTGATCTTTCTGCACTCAGGATATCCTCAAGATAGAGAATGAAGAACTGCTGGTTTTGAGATTTTCAAGTGAGCTCTATGATTAGACTGGTGCAATAGCGACAGTATCAACCACAGGATCACAATAGAAGCTTGGACACTGCAAAACCTCAATACCAGGACATAATGATAAATTAAAACTTGTTTCACTTACCAGCTAGGCTTAATCTTTCCTTGGGATTCTTCTTCAGTAAACTTGAAATCAGATGACGTGCCTCACTTGACATGGTGGCAGGAATGTCGTAATTTGCCGATATGACTTTTGTGAGCGTGCTTTTGACGGCATGGGTGTCGAAAGGTGGCTTTCCCACCAAAAATGTGTACAACATGCATCCGAGGGACCAGACATCAGCCTCAAGACCATGGGCACTCCTGAGTGCAATTTCCCTGTGGAGAGGAGAGAGACATTGAACCCTGGGCAACCACCTTAATTTCTGTCTAAATCTTGACTCAATGTAATTTCATGAACATCATTTCAGTATTCATATTCAATACTTACGGTGATATGTAATTTGGAGTACCACACATTGTGAAGTGTTTCTCATCTGGGACTTCAAGTTGCGTAGCCAGACCGAAATCAGCAATTTTCTGAAGAAAAAAGCAACTTTAAAACATTCTGCAGAGACTTCAGAATACACACATGCTCGCCTATAGATCTACATGTATTTTTGATAATACGGACTTCCCACAGGGGCACATTTCCACCCTTTTCTTCTTAGTATTTTCCCTTGTCTAAGATTACTTTCTTTGGATTTTAAGTTAACACTTCCTGTGATTTGTATGGGACATTGCAGGTGTGCTAGAATAATCTCAGCATCCCATTATTGTGGAGAAAAAATAAGTTTTAGACTCAATTACTGTGGCCACAATACCTGAATGGATTTTAATTGTGCATTAATTACTTTCTATTGATTTTGTAAGGTGGTAATGATTGCCTTTGGGTAAGGTGTGCATTGGACAAACTAGCTGGTACACATACTGTGTACCGGTCTCAGAAATCACACTTCTGCATGCACAGACTGCATGGTAATTATGCGCCAATTATACCCATGAAAAACTTGATTACCCTAATTGAAAGCCAAGGCGAAAGGTTAATGAAATCTGATACCAGCTGGATACAGGTACCAGGTATCAAATGCAAGGTTGAATACAGGTTTTAAAAATAGAACTGCACTACAGTAGCATACATTTTGGACTTTTACTCCATATTTCCAATCAAATTCAACTTACAAAACAATATGAAAATAGATTAGAATCTGTCAGCAAAAGAATTTCACATTATGCCGATTATGGTAACTGTGGTGGGAAAAATGCACATCTGTCAATTCAGAGCCCTTAAGTCAAGTGTTTTTCCAAGACAGTCCATGGACATCACCACAGAACATCTCAAATTGACTGATAAGGGAATTGTTCA
This sequence comes from Notospermus geniculatus, assembly GCA_002633025.1. NCBI lineage: Eukaryota > Metazoa > Nemertea > Pilidiophora > Heteronemertea > Lineidae > Notospermus > Notospermus geniculatus. The sequence continues at coordinate 216,914 of NMRB01000555.1, forward strand.
TGAATCTAGGCAACACATATTCACCGAAATTCAGGTCATTTTGTGGTGTGTTTATCTATGGAGTCCGGGACCTCCGCAACAAAAGATCAGCAAATTTACTTGGACTGCGGTGTGCCTCCACATTAATATACAGGCAAACAGGTGAATCAGAGATAATCTTTTCATGCCTATTCAGAGATCTTACAACTTATTCCAAGAAGAAACTTTCTATTATATTTTGCTCCAATAGGCATAGATCCATGGTCCAACTTTACTCCCATAATTAGCCCATTCTTAAGCAGTGTTCTGAGGGATTTTTTTTTCCTCCAGGTTTGAACTGACTCAAATGAGCCTAAAGGATTTTTCTCATAAGCTCAGCTAAAAAGGGTTTTGTCTTTTTCTATACATCCCCCTTCATGAAGTAAAACACACCTCAACTGACTAGTAAGTCCATAAGATTCAAGTTGTGATGACATATGAGTAAGAGTACTTACAATTTCATTATCTTTGGTGAGCAGAAGGTTGGCAAGAGTGAGATCACGGTGTAAGATTCGGTGTGAGTGAAGGTACAGCATCCCTTGTACGATCTGGTTGAGGAAGTGACGTGCCTTGTCTTCTGAGAACGTTGTCTGATACGTCTTCAAATAGCGGTAGAGTTCACCGTTGTGGCAAAGTTCCAGTACAAGATATACATAGTTTGAATCTTCAAAGTAACTGTACAACTGAAATAGATAATGAGACATGAATCAATTTAAATGACTAGTGCAAAAACCTGCAGTGATTTGATGTGGAATAGCCAAGAGTCACCTTCAAAAAGTAAACAAATATGTTTCTTGAAACTTACCTCAAGAATGGACGGGTGTTTTAATCTAGAATGAATTTCAACCTCCTTCTTTACTCGTTGAACCATGTTGGCAGCCCTCATCAGCTTCTTGTCAATCTGAAAAACCAGACAATCAGAAATCATAAAGAAGACTGTAAATATTTTGTTGTAAGCTTTATTGCTGAGTATTACAAACTTATGACGCATCTAGTATGACATAAAAATTTTACATTCAATGTCATTGATTCAACCAGGATGAATCAAAGTCGAAGGCACCTGGACATTTTATGACAAAATTCATAAACATTTTATGAGCTTTATCTTGATTTTGTACTCCAACTGACTGTGTACTGCCATCAGCAATGTCTTTCTCAAATAAACCTGGTGCAGCAAGTAAAACGTTAAAGTACATTCGGGATTTTCAATCAGGCGTTCATTGTTTTTCTTACCATTTTGATGGCAACTTCCTGACCGGTCCTAGTGGACCTTGCTCTGTACACACAAGCGAACCCTCCTTTCCCGAGGAGTTCATGGACTTCAAAGTCCTGCAAAAGAAATGAATATATTGACTGATCCGTTTACTGGTGAAGAATTATACCCTGCGAAAACAGAGTTCCCTGAAAGTTCCCACTTCCCATTTGATAAGTGGTTGCCATGTTGTATAACTTTTGGAAAGTCCTTGATGATATCAAAAGATAAACACCACCTGTCGAGATAAACAACTGAGGCATTGTGAGGTGGCACTACTCTACAGGTTTGTCTGGGTGGAGAGAAACTGTAGCAAATTCTCAATGGTGATTCCTCTCATACACTGCAACCTTGCATAGAAAAAGCAGTGAATTACACTATACCATTTCAAATCTTTGAAATTTGAAGGGAAACAAACAAAATGAAAGGCTGTACAAATTGAAGGGTGAATTTTGAACCCTTATGACAACCTGTTCACATGCCATTGTTCCCCTGAACAAGACCATTGTAGAAGCCTAACGGTCATGTATTGAGAGATAAATCACCCTTGAACACATTAAAGGGATAATTTCTGTCATCATCAGATCAGCATCTGAAAAGGGGTCCAAACAAGTGCATCATTGAATTTCATGAACCTGTCTTTCGAACCATGTATTCAGGGCATTCAAAGGCTATTTCAGGAAACTTCCTTGGATATCTATGATATTAATAGCATCTCCAATCAAGTAAAGGAGCGAATGGTGAACATCACCCTGCGACAATACATAAATTTAACTGTCATGTCAACATTAGGGAACAATTTCTATACTTTCAATTACCCGGTTTCAATTACATCAGTCAACTTAAGAATGAAGGTATCAGTCAAATTCTATAAAAGTTGCTACATTTCCAACATTTAGATACATGAAACAAAATTAACCCTATAAAAACAGGAAGGTGAGAGGGTTTAACCATAGTCCTCATCAGAGAACTGTAGTCTACATGTCACAATCATGCAATAAGTGAAAGGCAAATCTCAAATGTCATTGAACAAAATGTTTGGAATAAAAAGGATACGGTCAACATAATTTGAGCGAGAAGGACAACAACAAATTACCAGTCACCCAGTTGTGTTGGCCTGGTTTAGTGGTTAGTAACCATACAACAAGTGATAAAAAATCAGTTTTTAAATATGATCAGTTTTTAATTATGATTGGTAAATCATAATTATAAATAATATCTGCAAAAAAGATGATAAAAAAGCTTACCTCAATACAGTCTCCTAATTCAAGCCACATATTGGCAGTGACACAATAAGTTATGAATATGAATTATAAATCCAAATTGAATATACGTCCACTAATTACAATAAGAGTGTATCCATTTGAATTACAAAAATGAAATGATAATTTAGTCCAAGAGGGGAGATCCTGCCACCTCGAATGCTCAACCTGAAATGAATGCCTGGACAGGCCTGGTGCTCCTTTTATACACAGCAGTCACAGAACTCAGATTGCGAATTGTAGGAAACTTCTTATTTTATAGGTTGTTTCTTTTGCATTTGGAGGATGCGCTGGTTGTGAGCTAGCATAAGTTATGCTGAGCATTTATAGGCCTAGCCCTAAAAATTACCCGCTGCGACTCTCTAAGTGACAACGTCACGGTGCACTGCAAAAATATAAACAAACACGAAGCATCGAAGCATTGCACGATGCACGCAGTGCAGCGATTGGCCCAGACCGATCGCTTGGGTGTGAGTAATTAAGCCCGACCATCGCTTGCCTGTGCGTTTGATCGATGATTGCAAGGATTCACCTACCTCTATGGTGTCCCCTATACCCGAAATATTATTCATTGACATCATCTTCGCCATATTAAGCATAAAAACAGGATATTTAGACAGAATTTTGGAAAAATCGGTGCCTCATGACGCCATGTTCATTTTGAACTATCCGCGTCCTTAGAACGAGGCCATAGACACTCCGAAAGGAATTTACACGGAGCACTGTGATTGGCCAAGTTGATCTGTCAATCACGTTGTTCCTTTCCAGTGATTTCATTGAATAAAATTCTGAAAATAATAGAAACTAATCAAGTGCAATATGATGGACCAAGTGATGAAAAATAATTGATTGTGATACTTAATTCATGGCCAAATAGATTTGTGTCGAAGATGAGTGAAGCGAAAAAAAAACGATAATTTCGCGAAACTCATTCATTCAGCTCGGTACTGTCGGAAGTAAATGTCCTCGTGCATTTTCCGACAATTTCGAGAAAATTCGCCGGCTAGAAACGTCCAGAAACCCACCAACTCCTCATATATAAACCCAGACACTCACTAAACTGTTTGATAATATATTTCTCCATTCGAATTCATACTTTTCTTTTGTTGGGTATTCTGCTGGTGAGTTCAGAACTTGTGTTTTATGCCGTTGATCAAACCGGTGACAATGATAATGAAACAAAATGCACGCTATGCATATGCATATGCACATGCACATGCACTGCATGCATGCTACATGTTATACTGCCATGGCCCATGCCCATGATTGCTATGCAGGAGACACTAATAATGGACGAGCTCAGTGTAGGCATTTGAGTACAATACAGAAGTTCTGCTGAGATATAGGCCTATGATTTGAATATTTTTATCGACGGTTCTGCGTTGCCCGGCGGCGTTGCCGTTGGCGCTCTTGGCCCGCTATACCACACTTGACTTGAGCCATAGCTAGCTAGCTACCTGATTGACAACATATAAAAACATGCCATCTTCTAGGCCTACTAGTACTATGTCTTCGTGTGCTGTGGTCGTGTGGAGCTGGGCTTGGGTTCATTGCTTGACATATTGAATTGGTAGTGTTTGAGCCAGTATTGTTTCTTTGATCAATGGCCTACCAATTTGTCGTCAGGATGGCTAATTGTCTAGGATGGTGTTTTCTGCTATCATGTAGAATACCGCAGGGCTTACTCAACTGGGTCCGAGTTGTTACGTCAGTGCGAGTCGAGGTTTTAAAAGTGATGAAAGGCCCCTGCTGATGTCTTCCAGGTTATACATACGTAGCAGGTGTGTCCAACATGTGTTTTAAAATCCACTCAGGAAACTTATAATTCCTGCTGAGAAATTCTACCACTCGGTTGGGGTCAGATTTGTCGTTATTAAAAACTATTATATTTTTGTGCCTGAATTGGATTTCAGTTCTATAAACCCCTTGTCTTTAGATATGAGACTTTACATTACAATTTACAGATCCATAAGATTATATTCTCATAGATGTTAACCTAAAAATATTTTCTTATGTATGGGTTGGGTATTACTGGCACTGGCAGCTGTAGAATTCAAAATAACTGAACTTATACTTTCATTTTCACTTTTCAGCATTGATCCAGACATATTGAGAGTAAGATGGCTGTGGTCGGGTTCGACATTGGTTATCAGTCGTGTTACATTGCTGTGGCACGTGCAGGTGGTATCGAGACAATTGCAAATGAATACAGTGATAGGTTGACACCGTAAGTATAACACATTAGGACGGATCTGATAGCCTTAATATTGCGCTTACACTTCCACTTTCTTTTTGCACAGACACAGCCTTTTGTCTCTGACTGAGACTGAGGTGAAATCCAAAGAAATCTTCAACAGGTTTTGATCCTGTTAGCTTTGATGTGTGGAATTAGGCCTACTGAGATCGTAATTCCACAATCTTTAAAGCCTCACTGTATTGAATTTTACGATATTTTCAAAGTGTTAAGGCCTGTCCACACGATCATACATTTGTTCAAAACATCATCATACATTTGTATGATGATGTCCAAGCTTGTTTGTCGATTTCTGTCTCGTGACAATGCAGCTAAAATTTTGAACATCATCAAACATTGTTCAAAACAGCATCATAGACTTGTATGATGATGTTCAAGTTTGTTGTGGATTTCGATCTACAGTCCAACATTCATGGACATTGTATGATGAAGTATGATGGAGAAAGGATAATGTTGGATGATGTTCAAGTTTGTTGGGAAAACCGTCCACACGATCATACATTTGTGCCTGAACATCATCACACATTTTTTTGGGGATGTTTTGCATTGGCAAGATGAAACATGCAGCTAAAAATTTGAACATCATCATACATGTTCAGGTTTGTTGGGAAAACAGTCCACACGATCATACATTTGTCCATGAACATCATCACACAAATTTGAACATCATCATACATGTTGGTTGCTGTTCAAGTTTGTTGGGAAAACAGCCTACACAATCAAATATCTGTCCATGAACATCATCATACAAATGTATGATAATGTTTTGAACAAATGTATGATCGTGTAGACAGGCCTTTAGGAGAGTGCAGGTAGAGGTCTCATAGCCTCGTGAAGGTCCCCAAAATACATGTACTTGCCTATACGTACTTCAAAGAATCAAGCCCTAGTTTTCAGCACACATTGAAAAAACTGAAGGCAGAGCTCTAATGTATTCAGATAGAGCATAGTACATTTTACACTACACTAACGTCAGAGGACGTAAGCACTTTCTGAATTCAATACAGTGAGGCTTTAAACAAACATGAAAAAGAATATGGGAAGTGGTAATCGATTAGAGTCTTTTAATTCTTCTTAAATTACAAACTAATTTACACTTTTTCTGTCCACCAATTTATATTTGAAGTAATCATATAATATTTAAGTGAAGTTTTCATTGACATCAAAGAATTCTGTGTGCTCTTGTTAACAGTTTGAATCTAGCAGCAATTAGTCCCAGCTCTGATTCCCTTTCCACTCTAATTAGCAAAGTTCCCTAATTGGTGGATAGGGGTCAGGAGTGCATGGGATGAGTGTTTTGTTATGGATCCCTTGTCTTGGGGATTGTCCTTTTTCACTGTGTGGACTCCACATCACTTAAATTTCAAGTGAAGATAAAGCTCCGAACCAGCTCAGTATACTGAACTTGATATCAGAATAGTGAGAATATCAGCCTTATATACATTGTAAACTGCCAACAGAAGATGTTCAATTGATGAAAACTGAGAAAACTTGGGCCCGTATTCTAGAAACCTCCTTAACTCTAAACCTCTCTGCCCTGCAAACAATAGCTAAAGGTAAACCTTGCAGTTAAGGAAACTTCTAGAATACGGCCCTTCAATGAATCGCCAGCTATGGACAAGGGACTGAGAGATGATCAGTTTGTTTTTTATCTGGCTGGGCCTTGCTTTCTTTCATCTTAGTTCGCTTGTCGTGAGAGAGGTGATAAATAGCTTTAGGTATTGCAGGAAATGCCAATGGAAGTCGTGGAAAAGCTAGAGTTGTGTGCTTTTTGTCAGTACTAAGCCAACCCCACCCACCCCTAATAAATAAATTGCCATGAAAATAAATGTACATGTATATAAAGCTGTCAAAGAGTAAATACTAAACTTGACAACATAGTGGAAATGGGATAAGTTGATTATATCCTTTTAATCTTCACGTACTTTCTAAATCCTTTTCACATACATGTACATGTAATTGCACTTGTTTCATTTACACTTTCACAAATCTAAATTGCTTGCTTTTGATTATAAATCAAAAATGTTAATTGTTCTGTACATACATTGTTCTGGTACATACATGTACATTTACATGTATAATAGGATGAATTACAGTAAACATACAGGTAAAATGGGGTAGGGAAATGAGCGAAGAAAAAGATGGAGAAATAGGAAACAGGGATCTGTCTGCTTTAGATGTAATTATAATTGATTGTTTATTTGGAGGAAATTCTGATTTCTTCACACAGTTCGGATGATATAGTGCAAGAAGAAGTATATGTATGTACTTAGTTGTATAACGTCTCTGGAGTACTTAATCTGTTGTATTTTTTATTATCTATGATAATTATCCTTTTTGAGATAATTAGGTGAAGAATTCAGTCTGATTTGATCAAGTGGTAATAAGGGAAATTCATGAGTGAATGAAATTTGTTGTCTGACCTAAGCTACATGTATTCAAGTGATTCTGTTTGGCTGACCAAGCCAGTGCATTGCCACCTGTCTTTGTAACCTTTTGTTTTGCTGACATGACAGGGTAATCGCACGATCATGTGTATCATAATCTCCCCAGGAAGTAAAATCTTCTGGTTTTCATGAAAACCCAATTCCTGGTAATCAGTCTGTCCAACTTTTACAACACTTACAATTTAGCACAATACTTCATTTATCTGAGGTATTGAGGTGAAAGAATGAATTACCTGACTGGCCTAAATACTGTTGTTATTGAATGAGACTTAGTGGGTTTTTTCAATTTCATTCTATAGTGAAGTTAGTCAATGGTGGCTGATGTCTAGTCAAGACGACGTATCGCATTTCCTTTGCTGAGAGTGGCCATTCTAGCTATCACACTGTGCAGTTGTGGTTGATCATATCTGTGATCGTCCCATATCTCACCACTCGGGGATGGTCATTGTCCATAGCGCGCCCCCAGGTTATCAAAGGGCCACAAATATAACCACATTGATGTCTGCCCACTGATGTCTGAAGGGTTGTCATTGCCCACCAGGGGACCTGCTGGTCAATGACTGGCAAACAGATGACATAACTCAAGTATCATAACCAAACTCATGAAAATCAAAAGGGATCTGTCTGCTTTAGATGTAATTATAATTGATTGTTTATTTGGAGGAAATTCTGATTTCTTCACACAGTTCGGATGATATAGTGCAAGAAGAAGTATGTACTTAGTTGTATAACGTCTCTGGAGTACTTAATCTGTTGTATTTTTTATTATCTATGATAATTGTCCTTTTTGAGATAATTAGGTGAAGAATTCAGTCTGATTTGATCAAGTGGTAATAAGGGAAATTCATGAGTGAATGAAATTTGTTGTCTGACCTAAGCTACATGTAGTCAAGTGATTCTGTTTGGCTGAGCAAGCCAGTGCATTGCCACCTGTCTTTGTAACCTTTTGTTTTGCTGACATGACAGGGTAATCGCACGATCATGTGTATCATAATCTCCCCAGGCATGCCAGGAAGTAAAATCTTCTGGTTTTCAAGAAAACCCAATTCCTGGTAATCAGTCTGTCCAAGTTTTACAACACTTACAATTTAGCACAATACTTCATTTATCTGAGGTATTGAGGTGAAAGAATGAATTACCTGACTGGCCTAAATACCTACTGTTGTTATTGAATGAGACTTAGTGTTTTTTTTCAATTTCATTCTATAGTGAAGTTAGTCAATGGTGGCTGATGTCTAGTCAAGACGACGTATCGCATTTCCTTTGCTGAGAGTGGCCATTCCCCTACATTTTAGCTATCACACTGTGCAGTTGTGGTTGATCATATCTGTGATCGTCCCATATCTCACCACTCGGGGATGGTCATTGTCCATAGCGCGCCTCCAGGTTATCAAAGGGCCACAAATATAACCACATTGATGTCTGCCCACTGATGTCTGACGGGTTGTCATTGCCCACCAGGGGACCTGCTGGTCAATGACTGGCAAACAGATGACATAACTCAAGTATCATAACCAAACTCATGAAAATCAAAAATGAATTCAGTAACCAAGCCTTTGGCTATTCTTAGACTTGTGTCAGTAATCCATGATGTGAAACACAAAGTCGAAGAAATCATGATGTATCTGTACGATTTTGCTGATGCCCCTCAAACGTTTTATCTTTCAGGGCCTATGTTGCATATGGAGAACGACAGCGTGTCATGGGCTCCTCAGCCAAACAAGCACATGCTTCAAATGTTAAAAATACCATCACTGGCTTCAAGAAGCTGATAGGTCGTGCATTTGATGATCCAATGGTGCAGGATGAGAAACAGAGAAGTTTTTATGAGATTGTGAAACAGCCAGATGGCGGAATAGGCATTAAGGTAAGTTGCTGTGGGTTTTGAATGGCGCAGTGGAAACATCAGCTCCTGTCACCTCTGAGGTTCGGGATTCGATACCTGGCCAGAACGGAACCACTTTCGGATTCCATGTCAGTTCGGGAAAGTTCCGAATTTGGAAATGTTTCTGATTTTGGAAGCCCAGCGATTCCAATATTGGCAACGTTTCTTTTTTCGGAAGCGGTTTTCGATTCCGATATCGGAATCGGTGTAGGCCTATTTGCATGTTAGGCCTAATCGGGATATGAGTATCAAAAATCGGGAAGTGTTTTTTTCCATTAACAGATGGCAGCACCTGTGACCTTGTATTTCACGGCGTAAAATCTGAATTGCTGGCGTAAGTTGGCTGCAATCATCGATAATCATCAATTATCATCATCAAAAGGCTTGATTGTGCCATAATCTCTGGGCTTCCAAATTCAGAAACGTTCCCAATATTGGAATCGAAAATTGCTTCCAAAAAAAGAAACGTTTCCAAAGTCGGAAACGTTTCCAATTTTTGAACTTTCCCGAACTGATGTGACAGAGAAGACAACTGGTCTTTTCCAGCCCAAGATTTATTCCAGGCATTGCAGTTTCCTCCGGCTGTACATAAATTGAATTTGCCCAATGGCAATGTTATCTCGAGCTATAATAATGGCTTTATTGCAAATGTTGTGTGTTTTCAGGTGCAATATCTGGGATCAGGACAAACACTCACTCCAGAACAGGTGATGACAACAATGTTGACCAGACTCAAGGAAACAGCTGAAGTGGCCCTCAAAACAAAAGTTGTTGACTGTGTCGTGTCTGTAAGTTACCTCAAGATTGTCTTAATCTGTCTTCATGTTGTACAGCAGACTTTGAACTATTTGCCATGAGTAGGGACTACTAGCTCATTGCACTATGCCAACAGTGAAAGAGTGGAAAGATGGCAAATAGCTTTCACCTCTAAGTTGGTAAATGATAGGAACGGTATATTTCGTGTGCTGTCTAGTTTCTAATCTTCTACTGCCCCTTTACAATTAGTCTAGTCGGTTATGGAAATGATCGGGACACGCCGGACAAAAGCACCAATTTTTTTCTGGTGGTTTATCTATTGGTACTCTTTAAATTTGGAGGGGGCGCCATCTGAGATTTTCTTTCTTTCAGTAGAATATCCCGTTTGAAGCTAAGGACACTGACTTTATCATTGGACCCAAGAACTGAGCTTTGTACAGGAGAATTGGAGCCGATGTACAGCTAACTTTTGAACGGTGGGATTTACACCCCATAAATGTATTACCAACAGATAGAAACATGGTGCCTCAGAAGCAGAAAAACATGTTCTTAATTGTTTTTAGTAGTTATGTAATAAGAAATGGCGTTTTCTATGTAAATTAACACAAAATGGGTCAAAATACATAAAAACGCCGTTTCCAATTCCGTAACAAGTTAAAAATTACTGAAAACATGCTTATATGATTACGAGGCACCATGTTTCTATCTGTTGGTAATACATTTATGGGGTGTAAATCCCACCGTTCAAAAGTTAGCTGTACATCGAGTCCCATTTTCCTGTACAAAGCTCAGTTCTCGAGTCCAATGAAGTCAGTGTTAGCGGCTCCTGAATTTCAAAGTTAATTTCAAAGTAACTTTTTTCGGCGAGTTGCAAAAAATCTCAAAGTCCACCGACCCTAGCGTGACTCAGGGGGACCCCTGAACACATAACGAGGGGTGGCCATGTTGAAATTCAAGATAGCGGCCACCAGGGGGCGCGAATTATTCGATACCATCTAAAAATATCAAATCAATCTCAAACTCTCTATTGGCCTTTGTGCATGGTGCGGGTGCGTTTCGGATCTAGAATGGATCTAGGAGGGTTCAGTTATTTTTCCCGTGTAAAAGCGGAACAACTGACATCCACCTTCCTCGGGCCAATTCAAAATGCCTGATCGTATGGGTTTGTCTGGGTGTTTAGCCTCGCCACTAATGCAAACACTCAGACGGATCTATGCGTCGCATCTGAGAATCGCGCCTAATTTTCAACATGGCGTGTCTCATTCCCGCATAAGTTACTCGTCACGCTCAATGTCGTTTCATTGACATTTGGTATTTTCTGAAACTAGAAGAAATGGGGAAGTTTTTGAGACAAATATTACATTGTTATCCAGCACGGCCTATCTATGTGATTCCATTGAATTTCAGCGTTCTCAATTTTTTTCGTGCAAAAACGCTGAAAATTGGATATAACCTTGACCTTTGTAAATGACCTTGACCTTTCATAAATTTGGCAATGCGCCAAAAAGAAAGCCTACCTATGATAACATACATATAGCCACTTAAGCAAAATAAATATCATTTGTAAAGGCCAAGATATCGTCATTTTTCAAAATACACGAAATTTGGCATCGGTTTCCATGGAAACGAGATTTTCTCAAAACGCTCAAGGGTGCCAGAGTGGCGCCCCCTCCAAATTTGAAGATTGTCATCTAAGGAACGAATATACAAAAAATGGTGCTTTTGTCCGCCGTGTCCCGATGGGGCCGAATTTTGAGGCTAAGCGACTGGACTAAATGGCTTCAGCTGACCTTTGTGGAGAATTCATAAGTAATTGTTTTACTTCCAGGTTCCAAGTTTCTGTACTGACCGTGAGAGGCGGGCCCTGATGGATGCAGCCTCGGTTGCCGGTTTAAACGTTTTGAGACTGATGAATGAAACTACAGCAGGTTAGTAGTTATTGTATAGGACTTTTCCTTCACTTCTCGTACCCTTGTTCTTGACTCGAGTAGTATAAGGTTCTATTGTCTCACTGATGCTCTTTTTTTCTCCAGCTGCACTTAGTTATGGCATATACAAGCAGGACCATCCCGCACCAGAAGAGAAGCCCAGGAATGTTGTATTTGTGGACATGGGACACTCCAGTCTACAGGTGTCAGTCTGTGCATTCAATAAAGGAAAACTACAGGTCCGTAAGGAGATGTGACTCTCATTGTTTGACTAGGGTACTTGGTGGGGTTGATTCAAAATGTCGGTTCCTCGTTCTCATTTTGACTCAAATCCGTTCAGTTGCCTGATAGTCTATTGTGAACTAAACTGCTTTCAGTTTGATACACGGCTCCAAGTTGGTACACTTGATTGTCTCTTGCATTACAGATGAAGGCTGCAGTCTCGGACCCAAATCTAGGTGGACGCAATTTCGATGATATCGTGTTCAATGCAATGGCTGATGAGTTCAAGTCAAAGTATAAAGTTGATGCCAGATCAAAACCTAGGCCAACGCTTCGTCTTCGTACAGAGAGTGAGAAATTGAAAAAACTGATGAGTGCAAACTCGACGGATATCCCGATGAATATTGAGTGTTTCATGGATGATAAAGATGTCACAGCAAGAATGAACAGGGCGAAGTTTGAAGAGCTCGCTGCTCCATTATTGGCACGTGTCGAAGCCACGATGAGAGCTGTGCTAACGAAATCTGGTAAGTTGATAACTGTAGATGATCACTGATTAGTATTCTGTCATGTTGAAGAGCCACAGAATTCCTACTTAGGAGTGGAGAAGTATTTTGTTTTCCCCACTATACCTCTCAGATGCTTCACCAAGTTCAGTTGTGTACACATTTTGTATGATCTGTATTTTCACTGATCATTTGTTGTTGTTTTGTTATAGGACTGAATGTCGAAGATATTGAGTCTGTTGAGATCATAGGTGGTTCAACCCGAATCCCGGCTGTCAAACAACTCGTGTTCTCAGTATTTGGTAAAGAACCTTCAACAACATTGAACGCAGATGAAGCAGTCGCCAGAGGCTGTGCGCTGCAGTGTGCTATTCTGTCACCGACGTTCCGTGTGCGAGACTTCAGTATCACAGACTGCCAACCATATCCTATATCATTATCATGGTCAAGTGCTCTGGAAGGCGATGAGTAAGTTGGAGTGGTTAACTGTTCGTTGCTGGAGAACAACACTAGTACTATCCACCACTGTGCATGAAATCGCCATAAAAACAAAGACGAAAAGGATGAATCACATTCCATGATCATGTAAATTCAAGCCAGCTGTCTCCAGCTCAGACAGCAGGATCTGGCATCGCATTAATCATATCAGTCCTCCTGTTTTGTCTTTTCAGTCAATTGGAAGCGTTCCCCAAGTTCCATGCCATCCCCTTCTCCAAAATGTTATCATTCTACCGTAAAGAGCCATTTGAATTATTTGCATGGTATTCGGCACAGGACGTTCCACATACTGACCCGAAGATTGGTGAGTTGATTTTTTCTCTGCATCGGTGATTGGGAATGTAATGTATCGCTGCAAATTGGTGACGATTCCTGGTATACTGGGTCAGCACGTCATGATGCAGAATCCAAAAGTTTATGTTACGAGTGACGTCATGACACTGTTTTCATGTGAAATTGCGTCACAGTGCAGCAATAATTTTGTCATCATCCCGGTTTACTGGGACACAGCATCCTACGTGATGATGTGGAAATACAACCGGCAAGGAAATGGTTAAAATCAACCAGTAAAGATGTAACCTCCAAAACAGATCCCAGGGGCAAAGAATACATGAATAATTTATAGAGTATGTTCAGTTCTTACCCTATATGGAAAAAAAATTAGAACACAATAACCGTATAATAGGTGTTTTTGGTTCAGTTCTACTCAAAATAATCGGAACTGAACAAAAACAATGTTTAATGCTTTCTCAACCGTCACTAGGGGTTACTCCGTGAAGATCAATGTCCAATCAAAACATGTCTTTCAGTTTCACGTTCATCTTGAAAATTTAATTGAAATAACCTATTTAGCGGAATCCCATCAGTAATAATAACAATAGCAAACCCTATGTTGTGTTTTTGTTATCATGAACTTCGCCTCAGGCCATGTGATAAACTGTAAAGATAAATAGAAGGAGCTTAAGTAAATCTCATATTTAGTACACTGCAGTATTGTGACCTTTCATGTTGAGTCTGATACTGACCTTCAGATTGAGGACAGTCCCCGTTGAAGTGATATTGGTGGATTATACCTCGGGGTGTATATATCCAGGGTCCAGTTCTCTTAACGACAAAATGTTTCTCAGTGCAGAATCTTATATTTATGAGATCTTACAAAAGGGCAGGTGATAGTGTGGGTGTTTGGAGGGAAAAGCGGGAAACGGTCATAACACTTTTTGAAAAAAAGTTGTTTGAATAGAAAATAAGTGTACTTAGTGTTATTGTCTTGGGGCCCACCCATGTTGGTTCGTGTGGTGATATGAGGGATTAATTTCATTTAAACTTCTTGATGTATCCCAATATATGATCCAATCTCATGAAATCCAAAATGTCTGGAAGATGTTTTGGTTTCATGTAAAATTTAGCGCTATTTGAATTGGAAAAACTGGACAAGTTGGTTTGATCTAAAAAATTTTCCATTGGTCAATTCAGATTGGTACAGTGCCTGGAGTTTATTCACTAACTATCAGATGAATTCTATCTATACAAAACCATGGCACTTTATTCAAGTCATCTTTTGTCAGCCATGAATGTTAGTCGAGCTACCTCCAGCTTTTGCATTCAATTATTAGCTCACCCGTGAGCTCTTTATAATGGCGCAGCGTCCGTCGTCCGTCGGCGTCCGTCGTCGTCCGTTAGCAGGGCACGTTTCGTAACCGCTGGAGCTATTGATCTGAAACTTGGTACATATATACTCCTAGGTCAGATGACCTATGACACCAAGTTTCGGTCCGATCTGATTCCTGGCTTGGCCACCAGGGGGATAAACCGAAAACCTTTAAAGTGCAGTTTCGCCTTAACCGTTGATCGGATCATCACCAAATTTTTATCGTAGGTACATCTGATGAGGATACACGACATATCACCCGGGTTTTTGATTTGACGTAATTTTCAAGGTCACAGAGGTCAAAGTTCGAAATTTCATCGTCGGGCGGCACGTTTCATGGCTATTTGTCCTGGATTGTTCAAATTAGGTGTGATGATGTATCAAGGTGCCCTCTATGTCTGTGGCGAATTTCAGTCCGGTCAGACTTCAAATATGGCCACCAGGTGGCTATCTTGGAAATTGGGTGTTGGCCCATAGCTCGTTAACTACTGGAGGTAGAATGTTCTGAACTTGAACAAGTACGTATCTTTGTAGCCTTTACAAGTACGTCAAATTTCGGCCTGATTAAACTTCCAATATGGCCGCCAGGTGGCGTAACCCGAAAATCATCGAATGTGCTAGAACTCAGGAACGACTTGACCCAGAGCGCTCAAATGTGCTATGTGGCTCCCTCTAGATGACCTTTATGTGCATGTGAAGTTTTGGCCCAATCAGACATCCAATATGGCCACCAGGTGGCATAAGTTAAACCCAACAATCATTGCAGTCCTGCAACTTGGGAATAACTTGACCCAGATTGCTCATAACTGACATGTTCCTCCCTCTGTCATTACACTGTTACATGTATGTCCAAAAGGGTGAGCACATGGTCCATGGACCATTTCATTACGGTACATGATATCATTTTCTGCCTACTGCAGGAAGTTTCATCGTGAACAAAGTTGTACCACAAGCAAGCGGAGAGAGCGCCAAGGTGAAGGTCAAAGTGCGAGTAAATATACATGGAATATTCACCGTGGTGTCTGCATCGATGGTTGAGAAGTCGGAAATAGAAAATGAGGTAACTTTCTGTATTTTTCGATCGAGGTCTGTGACTGTCATCCTAAACGTGCTTTTGGTCTCCTTATGATAAACTGCTGCCATGGCCCAAAAGTAGGTCGGTTACTGGAGATCGTACCTTTGCTTGCTCTGCCTCAAGACTATGGAACCAGCACCTCCATCTTCAGGAGCTGCCTCAAAACCTTACTCTTTAATTGCTACAAATAGTATCCTTGATCACGCTACAGTGGATTCTTATATTTTCAATCACAGTTGTGCATTGTTCATTGATACAAGGGAGTTTGGCCTTTAAATATAGGCTTGGGATTCAGAAGTAAAAGTTGTTATGTCAATTTGATTTTGCAGGCAAACGAAGAGCCGATGGAGACAGATGACGTTACGCCGAACGGTGAGAAGAAGCCCGAGGTCAAAGTAAACAATGGTGAGGCAAAACAAGAAGGTGATAAAGAGGCGCCGATGGATCAGGATCAGCCACCAGCAGAGAATAACGGGGAGAAAGAAAAGGAAGAGGTTGGTGGAGTGGAAACATCAGCACCTATCACCTCTGAAGTTCTGGGTTTGATCACAGTCAGGCCCATACTTCATGTGTTAGAAAGAGCAACTCTCTTTGACAGCAGAGGTTTTCTCCAGGCACTCTGGTTTCCTCCTGCTGTACCATTATTTCGCCCAGTATTGTCTGTAGAGCCAAAAATGCCGTACCAGCACATGACTCTCAACTCAATGTTCTCAAGTGGAAGCATCAGTTGCTGGCTCATGAAACTTGACCTTGGTTGGGTTTTGACTGATTCTCATTAGCTTCATTCTTGATTTTCTCCCTTCCAGACGAAAGATGAAGCAGGCGGTGACACACCCAAGAAGGAAGAGAAGGAAGCAAAGAAGAAGAACAAGGTTAAGATGATTGATTTGCCCATCGAGGCAAGAGTACCAAGTTTGACAAAAGAACAATTGAATTTATTCGTAGAAAAAGAGGTGAGTGATGGTGCTGTCATATTATTTGCCGAGTACATGTAGTTGGTCCTTTGCCAAATACAGTGATGCCTTGCCTACAGATGGAATCGATTGAAATCAAGTTATGCTAGGTTTTCCCTTGAAGAAGTATTGAGTTCGAGGTTTTCTCCCTCTCTTATTTCACCCTGAAATTTCTCTTCCAGAATCATATGATTGCACAGGATAAACTAGAACGAGATCGAACTCATGCGAAGAATACAGTTGAAGAATACATCTATGAAATGAGAGATAAATTATACTCGGAGTACGAAGCATTCATTTCAGAAAAAGTAAGTTTTTTTCTGTGTATTGGCAGACAAATTATTGAAATGATGCTGAAATTCTTGCTTTTGCCATAGCCACCTGTAGAATTCCTTCTGTTTGCTCGCCCATTTTAAACTTGTGAACATAACTTGTCACAACAGTTTATATAAAGCATACCTTGACTATTAAACAAATAAACGACCCTGGATAGAAATCGCTAAAAAAGTTCTGGTGTACGTGGTATACTGAAGAAGACAAAGATAAGAATTCAGCCGTTACCTTTTGATTGACATTTTCTCGACTTGAAAATATGTTCAGAATTCTGCGGACGTCCCGAAAAGATGAAAACATCAATAACATATCTCCTGCATTGTTACACTAAAAATCAAATTTGTCCAATCCGATTTGGTCTGTTATTTTTCCTCGCTTATCTTTGTCTCATTGTCTAATATTTACACTTTCAGAACTTCATATCAATGTCACTATTGTATACCTTGGTTCCAGTAATTCTCAGAAAACAAATAAACTTGAGATCGCTATCAAAAAACGGTTAAGGTAGAAATAACATCGATCTTTGCCAGACGCTTACTTGAATCAAATCAGAAGCGTACGGCAAACAAACATCATTTTAACTGTGTAAAATTGGTTTGGGGTATTATCTGATTCTCTGTCTCCTGAAAATATGTCAAGTGGGAAGAACCAATTGACTTTTGTTGCCTTCAAGGATCCTTGATAGAATGCTGTGATTTATTCTGTGTTAAGACAACAGGGTCATGGGACCTGGTGTTAACGTGTTCAGTATCACTAAATGACTTTGATCTTTAAAATATTAATCTTGTCTGTTGTGGGAATCAACCAACATCAATATCTCAGAAATTTTCAAACATTTGAAATCGCATAGAAACAGTGTCAGTTTAGAAATATTTCGTCAGGTGATCAGAAATGCGTAGGTGTTTTATCTTAAGTGATAGTCTTATCTTGTGAATGATTGTTGCTGGGTCCCCTGTGATATTTAAACTGTTGTGATTTTCTTCAATATCATAATCATGACTTCATCATCTGACAAGTTGACATGCTTAGGCCTTCATGTTACTCTTTCTTTTAAAGGGCAACATGTTCCAGATTTGTGAAGACTATGTATATGCATAGCTATGAATCCCATGCATTTGTACATGGTGCATTTGTACTGTTTTGCACGACTAGAATTTGTTAGTCATTTTGCCTAGAGCTTCACATGAATTGAAGGAACACTTGCCCAAGACTTGCCCCCTGCAAAATGTAATTTGCATTTTGCCCTCAACCATTTGCCATTTCCCCCAATTTTTCATCTCACCCTTCCACTTGATTTTCACTGAAAAGATGAAAGATACAGGTCTGATCACTGAATGTTTTCGGCAAATATTTTCGCCCACGAATGGTCTCGATCTTTTGTGGGGACCATTGTTGCACAATGAATGGTCCTTGTTGGCCATAAAGCTCTTCAAATTGACTGAAGTTATCTTCGTTGATAGATGTCATATTGACATGACGTGATAGAGAACAGAGATTGGGATTTATCTCACAGTTTGATGGTTGGTAAACACGGGATTCGGACATGTGAGAACCTGTTTTGAAACAGGACTTGGAAAGTCTTTCCCCTTTCTCTACCTTTTATCAACAGATTCAGGCCTGCTAATTTCGTGCAACTTTTTCCTATAGGTCCGGCTAAGTCCATGGGATCAAAAGTTGACATTGCTCAGATGACGCAGAATACATGTAGAATCAAAACCACAGAAAAAAACTTGCACAAAAACTAAACAAAATTTATTCAAGCTTATTTGCTACATAAGAAAATTTGATGTAACGGACTGTTATTTCAACATGACAAGGTAAATGGGGATATGTTTGCCTTGGATTTTACACAAAGGAGTTGAGAAGTTGTTGACACCATCCAGTATCTCTGAAGTCATCTGAACTGATTTGTTGAGCATGATTACATAAACGAGACAACCTTAACCGCTGTCGGAGCCAACAAGTGCACTTAAGATCACATCAAAATGATTATGAACATTAGTGATGTTTGCCAGTAATAGATAGTAAAAAATCTGGGTCCACCTACTCAAAGCCAGGCTACTCCATGAAAGGAACTTTGGCATTGATCCAAAGCAGACGGAAAGGGGGAATCAAAATGTCCCATCGTGTCTGATTTGTCCTCAGTTCCTTCTGAGACCCCATGTGCCAAAGACTGAAAGTAATAATTTGCACCAGTAATACAAGAAAACCAAAAAAATCTTCCAGCACCCGTGTGCACCATGTTAAAGTTATAGTTGAGATGCGGCGAAAATCACAATTGGTTACAGTCCACTTATTCACGATGATGATGAAAAGAGGGCAGTTATTTCTGTGTATGGTGTCTCCCTCTAGAGGCTCTGTTCCCCTCTCCCTGAATCCCCAAGTTTGTCTGTATGTCATGTTTGTCGTACAGTTTTCAATTCATCATTCAATGCAGTTCAGTCTACCAATTTCTCTCACACAGAGACAGTTGTTCACAACAGAATAAGCCTGTTTGCTCTTTTCCAGGACCGTGATGAGTTCTGTAGTTTGTTAACTAGCACAGAGGATTGGCTGTATGATGAGGGCATGGACCAAATGAAGCAAGCTTACATTGATAAACTACAAGCGGTAAAGGTGAGTCAGCCGTGGCCGAAGCAACACCATGTTTTGATTGAATGAGGTTGTCAGAGCCTAGGAAGTTATGGATTACTTTATTGGTTCAAATGAAATTGTCACTGACATTGAAAATGGTTGTAGAGGAGGTCATTCTTATTAGAAACTCATGTGCAGCTAGCTTCATCAAACTCAAAGATCACTGATGCCTATTTTCCTCTTTACAGAAATTGGGTGAACCTGTTGTGACAAGATATGTGGAGTACCAGGGTCGAGCATATGCATTTGAAGATTTGGGCAAGGCACTGATGATGATCGAGAAGGCAATTGAAGCATATAAGGCAAAGGTATGGTACCTATTCAAAGTCTGCATAAGTCTTTCAAGGCTTTTTATGTCTCCCTCTTTCCAAACTGGAACGAGATCTGCTACACGAGGGTTAACACATTTTCTGTTTGTTCTTCAGGATGAGAAGTATGAACATATAGAGGCAGGCGAGATGGAGAAGGTATCAAAATGCCTGAAGGAGAAACGGGATTGGTTCGAGAAGAACATGAACCAGCAGAATGCGAGGAAGACATTTGAGGATCCAATTGTGTTGACGTCACAAGTTAAACAGACCAAGAAGGTATGATTGACACGTTGAAGACCTGGAACTCTAGATGGGTTCTGATGAGCTTTACTTCAACCAGTGCGGAACTTGTACTATTGGTTCCATTCATATCAAGTACCGGTATTTCCTATGCATCGACCTTGACCCACTGCAAAAAGTATTGTTGTAAACTGGACGATTTTCTCTTGTAAATTTCAGGAATTAGAAACACGCTGTAATCCTATTCTGAACAAACCAAAACCGAAGGTAGAACCACCGAAGGATGAGAAAAAGCCAGAAGAAAATAAAAATGGTGCGCCGACCAACGAGGTACCAATGGCGAATGAGACAAAAGCTGAAGAATCTAATCCTGCTGAAAAACAGCCTGAAAAAGAGCCTGAAATGGATGTTGATTGATCCAAACTTTAACTTAATTTCAATATTAAAATTTTGGCCATGTGTGTTGGAATCTTACTCGACAATTTGTGTCCACAGACTGAGGGCAGGATCAAATGCACATGACCTACATGAGTTTGCAAAGGTTACAAGATTTCTGCATTTGATCTAGGGGTTGATTAGAAAACTGCGGCAAGTGGTATGACCAGTAGGTGCTCCTTGAGAGCTTTCAGTGAATGGCCGTGTCATTTGTCTCCACAGTTTTGAAATTTGATGGGGATTTCTGCAACGTTTATGACATTAAGATGTCATCAGTCCTTCACTCTTCACCCAGGGACCACTGAATTCTACCATCGTTAGTTGTGAAGGAGTTTGTTGTAATCACAAATAATTTATTTAGGTCAATATCTGTTTCTCTTCTCATGATAACCTGGATTTTATGACATACAATGTATCTGATTAAAGAGTATTCCACCAGGTTCCGACTCCGGCACATCAAAATGGTGACAAAAGTTTGCTCCAAGACCTTTGATGTGCCGCGGTCAGAATCTGGTGAAATAAATTGGCTCTTTCATAATCAGCTTTAAGAGACAGGAGGCGTGTGATGAGCTCTTTCATATATCAGCCTGAAAAGGTAGTAGGCATTTGATTAGCTCTTTCATTATTCAGCCTCAAAAGATAGTAGGCATCCAATTAGCTCTTTCATTATTCAGTCTCGAAAGACCGAAGGTGTCTCATTAGCTCTTTCATTACTCAACCTCCAAAGACTAGGCATTTGATTACTCTAAACCGTGAAATTTTCGCGTGCGTTTTATTTTCACGATTTTCGCGTTCAAGGGTCAAAACGCGAACATAAATCGCGCGAAAATTACTCTTCTTATTATTCTTTTGAAGCTGAAGGGTTCCAATCGCGAATAATTATTCTTCGCGAATTCGTAGATCACCAAAATCGCGAACATTTAGCGTCGCGAAAATATCACGGTTTACAGTAGTTCTTTCATGACTTGGTCTCAAAAGTAGGCATTTGGTTAGCTCTTGCATTATCCGGCCTCGGACATTTGACCAGCTTTCATTTCTAAGCCTAAGAGGTTTCTACATGTACAAATACAAATATCCCTCTGCTCTTCCTATGAACACTGATGGTGGGTCTGTGATGTGTGGGAAATTCATGTAGCTAAATTGCTCAGTGTAGAAATCATACAAGTGACTATGGGGGTACTACGATATCTGTGTACCACGTACATGTATGTTTATGGTAAAATCAGCAAGTTCATAGTATGTGATTTACTGAATAAAATTTATGTTGTATGTAAAGTAGCTTGTGTTGTCAATATGAGGTAAATATTGTTGAAGTGATATTGAACCTTAGGATACCCGGTAAATGTTCTGACAGGGAAAAATATGCTGGCCTGAATATTAATTACATGTATGTAGAATTAAAACATGGCTGGCTTCATAGTATGACTGCTTACGAGTTCATCCAGTTTATTGGATGTCATCAATTAATGTACGTGTATTTAGGATTGCCATGGTATTCTTGAGTTCCTTTTCCTAAGTTGTCATTTATGACGGAGGTACGAAAGAGGTCTTTACGTGACGAGAGGGTTGCTACCACTGTTCAGAAGTGAGGAACTTCTGGGCGTCGTGTTGGAATCATTGGGTCGTATTCATAAAGCAGTTCTATAGGTAGAACCGTCTTAGGCCGGTTCCAAGTAACGTGGTTGACCTTACTTGGAACCGGCCTAAGACGGTTCTAACAATAGAACCACTTTATGAATACGACCCATTGAAAACTATTCAGGTTATGGTCCCATGTCGGTGTGTTATTCAAAGGAATACTATTGGACCGCTGTGCAGTGCTGCCTCCATTTGATAATGAAGTCCTTACTGTGGCGTATCATTGGTGCCATTGTGGAAACAATTGGAGCACTCAGCTTATTGCCAAAAGACGGCAGCAAAGTTCTAGTGAACAAATACAATAGCAAATTCTCCTGATAGGTGCTCGGTCAACCATGAATGGGTCCACTCGGCATTGAATTAAACCGTAGTGACTTCTGTTGGTCAACTGACTGACAGCTCCTATTGAGAGAGATTTGTCATGGGCTGCAAAATCAGAAACTTATGCATTTACTACTGCTTAGACACACACAGAATCTGCCGATGTACATGAATCATGAATTGTACAGTGTCCGTGTTAACTGTATTATGGCACCTTCACAACCATCATTGCATGAGCCGAGTATCGCGCTTGTTTCTCATTCAGCACGATTCATCATGCACGTTGTATAGGCCGACCATAATATTAATAATGTACAGGCACCGTATGTATGTGTTTTTGATAATACACATTTCAGTTCATGTTGCCTCCATCAACATAGTTCTGTTTTGTTGAGAATTCAGATCTAGTGTTAGTTGTCGTTGAATGTAGCTTCAGCCTCATTGTGGACCTAACAATGTAGTCCAACACGTTTCATTGCATTTGGGTTGCGTACGTGTATACATGTATATAAATGACATTCATTACAACACAGTCTGTCTTTCTTTTTGCTCATTTGTCTGGCGTTGTAGATTTGCAACTAGAATATTTTGACGTAGAATTTTATGCATCTTGACGCAATGGTTCCTGGGCTCGCCGCCAGGCGAAAAATGGCGTAGCCAGCGAATTACTTTGTCGAACCAGCGAGTAAAATGCCTCATAGAGGATTTTTCAGGAATATGCATTTTTGTCTCCCATTGCGTGAACACGCCGTATTAGTTGTGCTTAGCGGTACTGTTTCCACGAAAGATATCCGTAGTAAGTAATCATATATGAATGGATACAATACCGCCGAAAATAACACGAAAATTCGGGATTTTGTGGCGGTCGTCTGCTTTCTGCTTATAGGCCAAGCCGAAGTAGTCTGCTTTGCCTAATTCATGCATACATGTAGTTCTCTATATCCAACCGCCAGTTCAGCATGTCGTTCGTCGTTCACGTGCTTTTGTGACAACTGCTACCGGTTACTGGAATAAGTGAATATGTTTCTTTTTGGGCCTGTGAATGACTTGGATTATAGCTGACAAATACTTTTTTCGTTGACGGGATTTCAGTGCTGCTGTGGAATTTTCCCATAGATCCATAAAGCCATAGCTACGCAGGCTGCCGCTAGGCTGCCGTAGGTAGCCTAGCGGTAGCCATTTATTTCGGATGGAGGGATGCATCCCTCTGTTCCGAAACAAACGTTCTTTGATAATTCTTTCAGCTGGCACTCTTCCACATTCAGGATCCACATTTCAGCTGGAGAAGGGGGATCACGTAGGCCTAAACCTGCATCTCCAATCCCGATTTCTCAACTCCTAAGAGTACGTTTTCCCCCTTGCATCGCTCGCCCAGAAAGCTCTGGGTACCCTCTTTGCATATATTGAATTTTGAACCTTTTCGATCTCAAATATGGTGGCCAGTCGGCCATCTTGCAAATGGGACTTCAGCCAGTATCTCATGAAGATGGTGCAGGCGCAGGGTAAGAACATGACCCAACACCTAGCAGCAACTCACACAAGTGGGTGACAGGGGACGTTTTGTCCTAGAACCACACAAGTGACCACTTCACCTCTGTGGACAGTTATATCAGCCCAACACTCTTGCCACTCAGCATGGAATCACCCCATGGCCTGTCAGTTAGGAATCTGACACTCTTGCCACTGCAGACTTGCGTAACAAAAGAAAAAAACATCAATTCAATGTACACATGTTTATTACGAGATACACAATAACAGGATATTGTGAATTGTGGTATGAAGTGAAATTTACAACAGAGCAAACCTTGNCCCTCTAGAGGCTCTGTTCCCCTCTCCCTGAATCCCCAAGTTTGTCTGTATGTCATGTTTGTCGTACAGTTTTCAATTCATCATTCAATGCAATTCAGTCTACCAATTTCTCTCACACAGAGACAGTTGTTCACAACAGAATAAGCCTGTATAAGCCTGTTTGCTCTTTTCTAGGACCGTGATGAGTTCTGTAGTTTGTTAACTAGCACAGAGGATTGGCTGTATGATGAGGGCATGGACCAAATGAAGCAAGCTTACATTGATAAACTACAAGCGGTAAAGGTGAGTCAGCCGTGGCCGAAGCAACACCATGTTTTGATTGAATGAGGTTGCCAGAGCCTAGGAAGTTATGGATTACTTTATTGGTTCAAATGAAATTGTCACTGACATTGAAAATGGTTGTAGAGGAGGTCATTCTTATTAGAAACTCATGTGCAGCTAGCTTCATCAAACTCAACGATCACTTATGCCTATTTTCCTCTTTACAGAAATTGGGTGAACCTGTTGTGACAAGATATGTGGAGTACCAGGGTCGAGCATATGCATTTGAAGATTTGGGCAAGGCACTGATGATGATAGAGAAGGCAATTGAAGCATATAAGGCAAAGGTATGGTACCTATTCAAAGTCTGCATAAGTGTTTCAAGGCTTTTTATGTCTCCCTCTTTCCAAACTGGAACGAGATCTGCTACACGAGGGTTAACACATTTTCTGTTTGTTCTTCAGGATGAGAAGTATGAACATATAGAGGCAGGCGAGATGGAGAAGGTATCAAAATGCCTGAAGGAGAAACGGGATTGGTTCGAGAAGAACATGAACCAGCAGAATGCAAGGAAGACATTTGAGGATCCAATTGTGTTGACGTCACAAGTTAAACAGACCAAGAAGGTATGATTGACACGTTGAAGGCCTGAAACTCTAGATGGGTTCTGATGAGCTTTACTTCAACCAGTGCGGTACTTGTACTATTGGTTCCATTCATATCAAGTACCGGTATTTCCTATGCATCAGCCTTGACCCACTGCAAAAAGTATTGTTGTGAACTGGACAATTTTCTCTCGTGAATTTCAGGAATTAGAAACACGGTGTAATCCTATTCTGAACAAACCAAAACCGAAGGTAGAACCACCGAAGGATGAGAAAAAGCCCGAAGAAAATAAAAATGGTGAGCCGACCAACGAGGTACCAATGGCGAATGAGACAAAAGCTGAAGAATCTAATCCTGCTGAAAAACAGCCTGAAAAAGAGCCTGAAATGGATGTTGATTGATCCAAACTTTAACTTAATTTCAATATTAAAATTTTGGCCGTGTGTGTTGGAATCTTACTCGACAATTTGTGTCCACAGACTGAGGGCAGGATCAAATGCACATGACCTACATGAGTTTGCAAAGGTTACAAGATTTCTGCATTTGATCTAGGGGTTGGTTAGAAAACTGCAGCAAGTGGTATGACCAGTTAGGTGCTCCTTGAGAGCTTTCAGTGAATGGCCATGTCATTTGTCTCCACAGTTTTGAAATTTGATGGGGATTTCGGCAACGTTTATGACATTAAGATGTCATCAGTCCTTCACTCTTCACCCAGGGACCACTGAATTCTACCATCGTTACGTGAAGGAGTTTGTTGTAATCACAAATAATTTATTTAGGACATTCATCTGTTTCTCTTCTCATGATAACCTGGATTTTATGACATACAATGTATCTGATTAAAGAGTATTCCACCAGGTTCTGACTCCGGCACATCAAAATGGTGACAAAGGTTTGCTACAGGACCTTTGATGTGCCGCGGTCAGAACCTGGTGAAATAAACTGGCTCTTTCATAATCAGCTTCAAAAGACAGGAGGCGTCTGATGAGCTCTTTCATATATCAGCCTGAAAAGGTAGTAGGCATTTGATTAGCTCTTTCATTATTCAGCCTCAAAAGATAGTAGGCATCCAATTAGCTCTTTCATTATTCAGTCTCGAAAGACCGAAGGTGTCTCATTAGCTCTTTCATTACTCAACCTCCAAAGACTAGGCATTTGATTAGTTCTTTCATGACTTGGTCTCAAAAGTAGGCGTTTGGTTAGCTCTTGCATTATTCGGCCTCGGACATTTGACCAGCTTTCATTTCTAAGCCTAAGAGGTTTCTACATGTACAAATACAAATACTAGTATCCCTCTGCTCTTCCTATGAACACTGATGGTGGGTCTGTGATGTGTGGGAAATTCATGTACCGGTAGCTAAATTGCTCAGTGTAGAAATCATACACATGACTATGGGGGTACTACGATGTCTGTGTACCACGTACATGTATGTTGTTAAAATCAGCAAGTTCATAGTATGTGATTTACTGAATAAAATTTATGTTGTATGTAAAGTAGCTTGTGTTGTCAATATGAGGTAAATATTGTTAAAGTGATATTGAACCTTAGCATACCCGGTAAATGTTCTGACAGGGAAAAATATGCTGGCCTGAATATTAGGCCAAAAAAAAAATTGTCTGTTTCTTGTCCAGCAAGTCAGCGAAAATTGATGCGGGCATGCGAATTTTTTAATTATTTTCAAATAATTTTTTTTCGTTTTCTTCATGGATGGGGGAAATACCACCAGCAAACTATCTCTCTACATGTTTAAAGCACAGATTTCATGAAAAATAAAGATGATTTCAAGTGATGAAGCATTTCTGTGCATTGTATAGAAGGCGCTGCGTAAGCAAAGTGGGAAAAGTTGGAATTGGTGAAGAAAAAAAATTTCGATGCGGAGGTTCTGGGAATGACGCGGGCGCGCACAAGAAACAGATACTTTATTTTTTTTGGCCTTACTTACATGTATGTAGAATTAAAACATGGCTGGCTTCATAGTATGACTGCTTACGAGTTCATCCAGTTTATTGGATGTCATCAATTAATGTACGTGTATTTAGGATTGCCATGGTATTCTTGAGTTCCTTTTCCTAAGTTGTCATTTATGACGGAGGTACGAAAGAGGCCTTTACGTGACGAGAGGGTTGCTACCACTGTTCAGAAGTGAGGAACTTCTGGCCGTCGTGTTGGAATCATTGATAACTATTCAGGTTATGGTCCCATATCGGTGTGTTATTCAACGGAATACTATCAGACCGCTGTGCAGTGCTGCCTCCATTTGATAATGAAGTCCTTACTGTGGCGTATCATTGGTGCCATTGTGGAAACAATTGGGAGCACTCAGCTTATTGCCAAAAGACGGCAGCAAAGTTCTAGTGAACCAATACAATAGCTAATTCTCCTGATAGGTGCTCGGTCAACCATGAATGGGTCCACTCGGCATTGAATTGGACCGTAGTGACTTCTGTTGGTCAACTGACTGACAGCTCCTATTGAGAGAAATTTGTCATGGGTGCAAAATCAGAAACTTATGCATTTACTACTGCTTAGACACAGAGAGAATCTGCCGATGTACATGAATCATGAATTGTACAGTGTCCGTGTTAACTGTATTATGGCACCTTCACAACCATCATTGCGTGAGCCGAGTATCGCGCTTGTTTCTCATTCAGCACGATTCATCATGCACGTTGTATAGGCCGACCATAATATTAATAGGCACCGTATGTGTTTTTGATAATACACATTTCAGTTCATGTTGCCTCCATCAACATAGTTCTGTTTTGTTGAGAATTCAGATCTAGTGTTAGTTGCCGTTAAATGTAGCTTGAGCCTCATTGTGGACCTAACAATGTAGTCCAACACGTTTCATTGCATTTGGGTTGCGTACGTGTATACATGTATATAAATGACATTCATTACAACACAGTCTGTCTTTCTTTTTGCTCATTTGTCTGGCGTTGTAGATTTGCAACTAGAATATTTTGACGTAGAAATTTTATGTGTCTTGGTACCCTCTTTGCATATATTGAATTTTGAACCTTTTCGACCTCAAATATGGTGGCCAATCGGCCATCTTGCAAATGGGACTTCAGCCAGTATCTCATGAAGATGGTGCAGGCGCAGGGTAAGAACATGACCCAACACCTAGCAGCAACTCACACAAGTGGGTAACAGGGGACGTTTTGTCCTAGAACCACACAAGTGACCACTTCACCTCTGTGGACAGTTATATCCGCCCAACACTCTTGCCACTCAGCTTGGAATCACCCCATGGCCTGTCAGTTACGAGTCTGACACTTGCCACTGCAGACTTATGTAACAAAAGAAAAAAACATTAATTCAATGTACACATGTTTATTACGAGATACACAATAACAGGATATTGTGAATTGTGGTATGAAGTGAAATTTACAACAGAGCAAACCTTGGAGGCTATATTTCATACACTGGAGGGGTGTAATGAGCATGCAAACTATTAAAAAAAACTCCCGAGAATACTAAACGTAATTTAAAATTTACTTGACTGAACAACACTAATATACATACAGTGCGCCCAAGTACCAGGGTACTACCAGTAATTATTAAGACCAAAGTCGTCAATGATAACAGAAATTCATGATGAAGGCGAACAGAAGAAATACTTTCCACAAGTGTGATATTGATGAAAGTGGAGAGGAGGGTTTCTGCTAAAGGGTAACTGGTGTTCTTCCAAAAGCAGCCAATGAAAAATAAATAGGTACAAAGAAGGTGAACCGAACAACACAGGACAAGGGCCACCCATGAAGCAACCAAGACCCCCCCAACAGTTAGTTGACACTTCAAAAACGACTGATATATACATAGATACAGGTCCCCCTCCAACCCTGTCAACTCTCATATCAACTGCAATTGCAATTCTAGAGATGCAACAACGGTCTAGTTACTATCTAGAACTCCACTTAATGAGTGACCCGTGTGTGCCATACACATGCACCTGACACACAGAACAGCTGACCATATGTACAAACAGAAGCGTCGGCAAGTACTGAACGACTAACACTGCCATAATAAGCAACATCACCATAGGCAGATAATAAGTACCGGTATCATACTCCAGTGTGTATCAAAATGAATGCTGACATAATTTCCCATATCATACATATGTTTAACAATAACACAAAACAACTCGAGTCAACCTTAAAACTGGTTTCAAGTACACAGAGAAAAAGCTTTTATTTACAAAATCCTCTATGCTGGCATTTCAAGTAATTGGAAGAATTACGTGCAGCATTTGTTCTGATACACCCTGTATTCTGATGTAATGCATTCGGTATGTATTACAATTCATAAGCTATTTACAATTACCAGATCATATATTCTGACTCCCTCACTCATTACTTTCTGTGATTACCTACTAAATGCCAAGTTACCCATCAACTGGAGACTTGGAACTTAAAAAGGCACAAATTGCAAACCCCACAAAATGGCTCACAACTCTGTAATTACACATCCGGATTGAGAATTCTAAAATCTTCAGACAGAAAATACAAACTCAAAATTTAAAACAATTTAGCGATTAAAAAAGTGCAAGCCCTGTGGCATATGTCAGAGTTTTTTCACATTTGTAGCTTTCAAAGGGAATATTTCGGACACAACAGAGAGTAACAATAAAATATGTCACATATACATAATTACTATAAACAATTGAACCTCTTAATTCTTTAAGTACTGGCAAGTACTGGTAATAAAAGGTCCATGATGCAGAACTCCACTCGCAAACTTTTCCTTCTCAATTATTTTCTGTGTTCACTTTCCTGCCAAACATTTTGTGACTTAGGAGAAATTATCCTCAGGAATACACTCAGTCTTTGGTTCCTTACTTGTAGTAATCAGTCAAATGATCAGGCTTCAGACCTTTCTCCTGTCGATGCCACATCGCTCGGTACAGTCCCTCCAAATCGTGGGCGTACTGCTTGCAGTTGAACAACGGGCTCGTTCGTCGTGCTTCCCACACTTTGGCTTTCATACCCTTCAGGCTGAAAAGGGGTGAAAAAGGGTTGAATCAAGTCTTCAGGAACCAGGCACTTTCACACTGGTTTTGAAACAGTGGCTTTATGGGCACAGTACACCTTCATTTTTGGTGAAATTCCCCATGTTTGACACTGATGCTGGCATGACTGTCTGCTGAATTATCCATGCCAACTTCCTTAGATGATGTCCCCGCTACAACCTAGTTTAGGACGACTGACAAGACTACTTACTATTCCTTGTCTGTTCCTAGCTTGATAGCGATGGCTTCATAATCGGCTCGGTTCTTGGCGATCAGCTCAGGGCAGCCTAACGTGTGAAGTTGTGATGTTGCAACACGCGATGCTAGAGTCTCGGCTGAAAAACGCAGAACCCCTTCAAAGGAGACTGCAAAGCAATCAATAACAATCATGTTCAAGATGTTGAAGACCACCACACCAATTATTCACGCACACAAAACATGGGACAAGACATTTCAACACTTCACAATGCCATCAAAAAATTACAAGAGCAATCAGGATTTTAGCTACAGGAAGGTGTCATTTACAAAGAGTACATCCAAGGCAAAGTCCCATAGCATGTGCTGAGCAATACTGTGTAGTCTTCAACCATAAGAACATTTGATTAGGGACGAAGTTCAACCAACTGTACGATATTCAGTTTTCAGTCTTTTGTTGGCTTCTCTGGTAATACCCCCATCACACTGAGCTAGTTCTCTGTACGTTCTTGAAAATTTTGCCGAACGGGCTCAAACTGTGTGCGAACGGAGTGGACGTAGTGGCAACGTTTTACAGTCTTTTTACGAACTTCGTGGATGGGAAGGGTGCTCCAGTACATCGAAGCATTATTTGGCCAAGGGTACACGTTCTAGCCCGTTTTACGATTTTTTTAGGACGGGGCAGGACGTTTTGAGAACGACTTCAGTGTGATGGGGGTATAAGGAAACCAACACCTCAACTTATAGAGAGAAGATGGAAAAAGCTGTTATTTACCTGGTAATGTGACCATAGGAGTTCCTGCCCATAGCACATCCATTCCAGTCGTGTGACCATTACACAGTGGAGTATCAAGACAGACATCGGCCAGCTGACCTCGTCGCACGTGCTCCTCCTTCGGCGCCACGGGCGAGAAGATGATCTGATGCGCCGGCACGCCGAGGTTAGTCGCTGCTTGCAATACGTTCGCTTCACCAACTGCTGGGAACTTCAAGAGCCAGAGGTAGCTGTTCGGGACACGTTTCAGAATATTCGCCCACATTTCCAATGTTGCTGGGTCAATCTTGTACAGCTGGTTGAAGTTGCAATAGATGACGCCATGTTCTGGGAGGCCATACTGCACTCTTGAGCTGACCATCACATTCCTTGGGATCTCTTCCCCTGTCGCGGCTTTGTTGTTTGTCTGAAATGGAACGTGGAGATGGGTCAACCCTTCCAATCACGAGCAGTGGTATTCATTACATCACTAAGCCTACTGATTCCTTAAATCATACAGAAACCCAGTCACATTCAGGTAATCGCAGGAAAACTCTCAGAGCTTGAAGTGAACCATAATGCAGTTAATGATCTGAAACGCCAGGACAAGGTGAAACTAAACTGTAAGAATGAATAGTCTCCAGTTAGAAACCCAAACCAGAATAGACTATGATATCATATAAAAGTGTGATGTAAAACTACTGCTTATAGGATCATTCAAGCACCAGACAGACCTAAAAAGGGGACAGTACCTACCCCGGTAGATAGTCAAAATCTCAGGAAAAAACTTAGAAAAATAGCAATATGCTAACAATGAAAGGCTTTTT
>NMRB01000555.1:249215-259720 GCA_002633025.1 Notospermus geniculatus
GGAAACATCTGCATGTGATCACCAATAAAGAACGTGTTGGGCATGTACCCCAGTTTCTCTGAGTACTGATCGGCCAGATCAATTGGTGACGTGTTGCCGTCAGTCACTATGTAGTCCATGAAAGATGCACCACTCGTTCCTGGGTAACCTAACCACATAACCTGCAAAATAATACAATTTATTCTTGATAATGGCAGGGTGTAATAGATCAGAAGACTTTAAACTTGAGCATGGTCAGAGAATTTGCAATCTTGTTTCTGACAGAATTCAGTACCTACCTGAACTGGAGCCGGCTTCAGGGCAAAAAGTTCATTCCTAGCACCTTTTGTATAACCATTCATATTGATCAGAATGTGTATGCCATCACGATGGATACGATCAGCAGCTTTCCCGTTACATGGCACTTGAGACAGATCGATAAAATTTTCCGCTTCTGTTTTGACTTTAGATCTGAAC
Organism: Notospermus geniculatus; assembly: GCA_002633025.1. Taxonomy (NCBI): domain Eukaryota; kingdom Metazoa; phylum Nemertea; class Pilidiophora; order Heteronemertea; family Lineidae; genus Notospermus; species Notospermus geniculatus. The sequence continues at coordinate 249,672 of NMRB01000555.1, forward strand.
CTTGTATTGTCATCAGCACTGAGGGCATAGCAAAACACCTGGAATGACAATTGTACACTCTAAAATATAACAGTGACTTCATTAAATAATCCATTCTCTACTACAACAGTGATGTCAGTTTCATCCATTCTTTACAATGGGGTACCGGCAGACCTAATCCGCGACGCGGCGCTGACTATCAACTCGGTCATAACTGCGTCATTGAAAGTGAGGCTAACGTTGTTTTCCAATTAATTCTGAATAGCACACCCTGTTTCTAGGCCAAATAAAACTAAAACATTGCACTCAATTTCTCATTTTACTTTTCTATCATTAAGTACGGAAGTGCTAAAATATATCTTATTGCTTTTGAGGAAAAATCTCTGCGGGAACATGATGAATTTAATCGACAAAGTTGACCATTTTAGCGTAAACGACAGGCGAATGGTCGACGTCATGGGTTGTGAATGACGCAGTTTTTGTAACGTCAGAATGACGCACGACGGCTGATGACGTTCAACAATCGCAAAGGCATGCGCACCTGCGTTTTAACCGAGTTGATGATCAGCGCCTCCTTTTGTTTGCCGGTACCCCATTGTTCACTGAACTACTTCACAATTCACTTTAGTCCTTTTTAAACCAAACCACATAACTTGATACCACATACCTCAACATTTTCTCTATCATGGAACCCAGGGATACTCTGCATGAGGTGAGATGTGGGGTGATTACCAAAGTCTGAACTGACATAACCAATTCGTAGTCGACCTCCGCTGGCCTTAGTGTCAACTGGGTACTGATATGGGGCCTTGTGCAGCACACTTATCTGTCAAAGGGAAGAAATATTTTAGATATTGTAGTGTGAAATCTTTTTCAAAGGTATGACAGAACGACACATATTACATATTTCCAAAACACACGTCAACCATAACGGTACATGTTTCGAGTATTTACCTTCTCCAAGCACAAGTTGGCGTGTCTGGTAGCGATGAATTTCCTCTGTTTATGTGTGAGTGGGTACAACATACTGTGATGAGGATGAACTGATGGTAGGCGATTTTTGTCCAGCTGATCTTGCACTATCACAACTAGTCTTTTCATGCGCTTCTCATAGTCGGTCCAATCACAAACAATCTGCAATCAAACGTGGCACATTTGATAGACTACGGTACAACATTTGTTTGGGAGTTCAAGGACAAGTTAACATGGTTAATGTAACTTATTGTAGAACTGGGGTTGCAAAGTTCAAAATCCTGCACCGAGACCGCTTTATCATTACAGTGTCAATCCCTCTCATAACCTACCTGCAGACAATGGGCCAAGTTGCAATAAGCATCAGGGAAGTCAGGCTTCAGTTTCAGTGCTGTTCTGTATGAGGCAATGGCATCAGGCAGGTTACCGGAATCTTTATGAATAGAAGCCAAGTTACTGTGGGCATCAGCGAATGCTGGATTGATCTGTATGGCTCTCGTGTAGCACTGTAACGCTCCTTGAATATCTTGCATTTCCTTTAACGTGTTGCCCATGTTTGAATACGCATCTGCAAATGTCGGCGAGATTCGAATCGCTTCTTTGTAGTGCATCAGGGCTTCATTTAACTTTCCCTGTTGTTGTAACACGCTTGCCAAGTTAGAGTGGGCGACGGCGAATTCTGGATAGACTTCCAGAGCTTTCAGGTAGAGTCTAACCGCTTCTTCAGTGCATCCTTGTTCTCTCTTGATGTTGGCTAAGTTATTTAGTGAATCACTGTGAGTTGGGCACAAGGTGAGGGCTGTGTCGTAGCATTCTTCTGCCTCCGCCACCTTTCCCTTCTCTTTTAATGCGTTGGCCAAGTTACAATAAGCATCAGGGAAGTTTGGTTGAAGTTCTATCGCCCGCCTGTATGTATCTATTGCCAGATCAATCAAGCCTTGCTCATAGTAAACGCAGGCAAGATTTCCATGGACGACGGCATGGTTGGGACTGAGGTTGAGAGCTCGGAGGTAGGCTGCCACTGCACGGTCGAAAATCCTGGCTTCCTTCAATACATTCCCGAGGTTGATGTAGGCATCCAAGAAGTTGGGGTCCAATGCAACAGCCTGAAAGAGAAAAATCCTCTGAGTTACTGTATTATCCTGAGAGCAGATGTGAGGAAGCAGGTGTACTTCAAATGAATTATTTTTGTGCCCTACACTGTGGTGATATCCTGCAGTGTTCAAGTCGATCACGACAACAATCCTGTCTCATCGAACGATGAATCGCAATTTATTTACCTTTTCGAAGTGGTGAATGGCTAACCAGATCTCTCCTTGGCTGTTGAACACACATCCTAAGTTGCTCCAAGCCACGGCAAAATTGGGTTGAGTTTCGATGGCCTTCAGGTAACACGCCTATAGACAGTACCCCGAACATCGAGGTGGTGGTGGAGGTTTTGTGTAAGGGGAAGAGGGGAGGGAAAAACAGAGAGGAGGAGGGAGGAAAAGAGAAAAGAGAAATATGTTAGCATGAATCTTGAGTGTCGAGGAACGCTGCGTGACCGCGCGGCCGCTAAGCTGTATACACACTGCGCACTTTAGAGCAAGTCACCACTGTGGAAGACCCAGCATTTTGTGCAAGTATATGGAAAAAGAAGGTGACAAAATTATCATTCATTTTCCTGGTTGTGGCTTAACTCCTTCAGTACCTGTCCTGAACAGAAGACATCTTCTGTTTCACAAGATTTTTGCCATTCACAGAAGAGTGAAATTTTTGTCCCAGGTAGTGAGCGAGTCGAATAGCTTCACCAGGCTTGTGTTCCTGGACTGAAGTCATGACTGCATTATCCATTTTGGGCACAAGACCCTCAGAAAACACCAACCAAGCAGCATGAACTTCAGCCCAAAGAGGTCGAGGTAACTCCATGTGTTCAACCATTCTGTCCATTTTTTAGAAACTTGCATTAAATGCTGCGACTAACAGAGAGACACACTGCAATTGCAATGAAAATACATTTGTTTGATGAAAATCAAAACAGTACACTGGTCTTCAATTAAACTGTGACAGTTTGTTTTAAAGGCAAGGTTTTAGGATTAGTGTAACACTGCAATTGCAATGGGAAAACAGTTTTATTTAGGGGAATAACTTGGGTACAATCAGACCTGCAACATCAAATAAGATGAATAAAAGATGGACTTGCTATAAAGTTTGGAATGCTGCGTCCGCAAGCGCAGAAAAACACATAAAATACTCTGTACGCTGCGCCGTATTCGCTGCGTCCGCTGCGCACGCGCGCAGTAACCATAACTTCACTCTATGGTGTCATATTTTGAAAAGAGAAAAATCACAACTGAATAGAGATCCATGACTTAGAACTGAAACCAACTTTGAGGTTGCAATGTGATATATATCGTAATATTACAAGCTGCTTCGAATTTTAAGTCAGTACCTCTTCCTATAAACGCAGAGAGCAGATCAGTTGATGTCTGAAAAAGTTGTGCCAAATTTTATTGCATTGAAAAATCAAATATAAATCCCAGAAACTCAATGAGGAGTCCCACAAATACCAATTTGATTTTTGTATATACCGGTAAGTAGATGCTCAACCCTTTCCCTCAAATTTCCGATTTATGATGCACACTCACTTTTCGAAAGGGACTGACATTCATTTTCTCCGCACAGGAATATAATTGAATGAGAAATCATTAATTACTGATCTACAAACCGCAGAATTCATTACCAGTGTTCACTGCAGGTGGCGCCGATCTTCATGTTTCCAATCTGATAGTGGGCATTAGCATGGAACACTCACTGGGGGAACTCGACTGATGTAGATATATAGAAGAAAAAAAGACATTAGTAGGACAATCAGTGAAGGGTGTGCAGGTAGGCCACAATTTAACCAGAGAAACTACAACCTTTGCAATATATTGCAGCAAAGAGTTGCTAATTTGCAGTCGTTTTCAAATTTTTGTTTTGATTAAATCTGTTCTTGAGTAAAGAACTTGAGGTTTTCACAACAGCCAAAATTGTCTACCGTTAGAAAGGTTCTGCTTAAATGTGGCAGTTTAGGGCTAAATCCGGGCAGCTCCTGAGCTCTTCATGGTACTGAAAATCTAATTTGTACAACCTTGACAGGGAACACACAAATTTTTACGAAGAGCAGGAGTCGACAGCTTCAAAGCAATCAACATCCTACGCAAAAAACTGGTTTGTTCTAAAGATTCTCTCTCAACAAGTACGTTGTGATATTTTCTTCATCGATCAATCAACATCTGGATGAGTAGCAAGCACACATGCGCAAGCTGAACATTGGTTCTTCTGATCTTCACATATTTTGTCACCGAAAAATGTAATTTTTTTGAAATATAATGCTTGTCAATCAAATCAAAAACATGCCACTATCGTAAGCAGAAAAACTGCCATTGGTGCTTATGTTGGAAGCCAAACAGCAACCTTTCCTTACATGGCATTCATTACCGTACAAACAAAACTAACGGGCATGGTTCACTAGAAGTCCAGTATCTCCTCTCAAGGACCCAGTTGAAACTAGAAAATTCTGCATCATTTCATTTCACTGTTTTTTTTGCGCCACAGTGAAACGAAAGTTTGCATCCAAGCAATTTTTATTCTCAACACTTCAGAGCTAGAGCAGATTTAGTACCCCAAATATGATTGGAGTCGGGTAACAAAAAAAACACACTGGGGAAACCCGATTTCACTGAACTAGAGTAACCATGATCCCACAAAGAATAGGGCAGCTTTTCAACACTCATGATATGAAGATCGGAATACACATTGTTCAGCTTTCCTGGTTGTCTTCACCGGAGCTGAAATAACAAATGATTATCAAGATGTCCGTGCTGCTTGTCTATTTGGAATCCTACAAATGTAGGCCCAAATTTCTTGATCTATGGAGCAGTAAATCTTCCTGAAATTTACAAGAATATGTTGATCAACTGAGAAAAGAAAACATCACCAACAAATTGCTGGTAAAGTTTGGAAAATTGTACTAAAAGTGTGTTCCCCAACAAGGTTGGATAGTGCATTCAATATCAACTGACGATGAATTCATTCTGCCTACTCATCATAGCAATAGCTCATCATCTCTCCCTCACCATCAAGGATAAGCCAACAGATGATGTGCCAAATTAAACTGGAGGAACGGCTGAATCAATTTATCATCAATGATGTAACTGCAGGTTGAAAAGTCCAAATATCAAATCATTCCCTCCGCAGTGCGCAGATGCCTCAAGATTTTCAGAGCTTCACTCCGACAGAAGCCAAACAGCAGGCCAGTCCAATCAAATCCACGAGAACCATCATCCTTTTCCTCCAAGTTCCAAACACTGGCAAGTCAAGCCTGTCCTTTGCTGCCAGTTATCACTTCATGGTGACTGATTTGCTTTTCGTTTCACACCAACCAACGGATCTGAGAGCAGCTTGAAGTCCAGTGACACTTGATAGCTGTAATACTAAATAAAATTCAATCCTAACTCACTCAACCACACAGCTTGTTTACCTTAGCTTCATCCAATCTTCCCAGAGCCTTTAGGAGGTTGCCCAAGTCACTGCGCACACAGTACAGGTCCTGCAAGATAAAAACTTGAACAATAAGTCCAATTCCTACATGAAGTCCTTACTAAATATTTAACAGTATTAACCGTATTGTGGGTCCTGTTGACAAAGGATTGAAATCTTACTGAATTATATTGTAGTGCCGTCACATAGGCCTGCACAGCTTGTTCCATATCACCAGCAGCCACCAATGCTGCAGCTAGGTTGATGTAGCCGTCGATGAAGTCTGGCTTTAAACGAACGGCATGTCTGTAGTTCTCCAATGCATCTTGTAGTTGACCTCTTTCTTTGTAGACATTTCCCAGATTGGAATAAGCTTCAGCTAACATGGGGTTCTGTTTAATGGCTAACTGACTAAAGTATGCAGATCTGAAAAGAAGCAGAAGCCCCTTCAATGATTAATCCAAATTAGATTCAATAACTAAGCAACAACAGGTTTGGCTTTCACAAGACCAACTCATACTAGGTCTAATCAAGATATCAAGTTACATTTTTTCCCCACTCAGAACAATCTAGAATAGAAAAGGAAACACTTAAAGGCTACATTCAATGATTCATGCATACAAACTGATTTACCTGTCTAGTCGCCTGCACTGGAAATGTATAGAACTGAGGAGCAACAGTACACCAGTGTTCTCTGGTTCTTGTCGCCATAGCTGCATACAGTGTTGTTCTGCACTATCATAGTCTGCCGCTTGATATTCTCGATGAGCCAGTTCCGCCAACCCTAAAAAAATAGATCGCATTCAACACGTCATGAATAGCATAATTTGATTGTGGCAATGACAAAATGTAAAAAAATGTTAGAATATAGGCCTACATTCAGTGTCAACATACATACATGACATACTAATACCAGTAGGCTACGGTAGGCCTTTTATTTAGGCCTGGTGCAGTAGGCTACTCGACACAGCACACAGTCACACTGCCTAGGGCCTAGACGACAGGCACGACTAGGCCTAGGTTACGTTACTTCCAGTTAGTAACGTCAGGTGATCGCGGTTCGCCACGTTTTGACGTCACCGCGGGCCCGATTTTTGTCACTTATCTTTGACCTACGATAATTACGTGTTTAATTTATGAAATTGAAAAAAAAAACACCACAGCATGTTTGACTTGTGTATCTTCGTTTATCCCATGTGACTTTGACCCCATTGTTGTTGCAACAACGTCGTGATGCTGTAAACTATCCGGGGCGACTGTTTCGGCAAGCGCCGGATGCGCTCCGTAGGGGGTATCGCGGTTCGCCATTTCGTTGGAAATCGTTGATTAAAGTATGCGTATCATTTTCTTTAGGGTAAATAACGATACGTATTGTTAGCTCTGCTTGTATTGATGCTTATTTCAACCATTTTTCAAAATCCGTTCACAGCAAGTGTGTAAATTTGCCGTCGTAAGTTGACACACCTTCCCCTCTTGGTCCCCGCTCACTGCGCCTTTCGTGAAAAGCTCTGTCGCCACTCGTGACGCTACGACGTCATTGTGACGTCACCTATTTTGCATGATAAAAACAAGCGTCGATGGGGGTACCGCGGTTCGCCAGAGTTTAAAGCCCAGCGTAAACCATGTGCACGTGGATTTTATGAAAATGAATGACGTCATCGCGACCTGAACCAACACAGAGGTCGCAGCATCTTTCCGTCTGGAATTGTGCCAACAGAAACGCGGTCTTCAGGGGCATGAAAATGTGTGCCGTTTTTCGGCTGTTTCGTCGTAGGTTGCCGTTCTACTGCATTGACGTGGACATGCTGATAAAAATCGGTCAACTGTGCAAGAAATAATCGACGAAATTCGATGAATGTTGGTGAGTGTGTAGTGTTAGCTAACCTCTTTGAAGTGGTCGAACAGTCTGAGCAGTTGGCGTGGCTATGTTTGGATAGGGGGTCAGCGAAAAAAATTATCAGTTTGCAGTGCGGCCTGTGACCACGGTGGCTTTACACCATACCCTCTACCTACTACTATAATATACAGGTGGAGCAACAAATGCTTCCGGAAAATGCACTACGCATACACAGGACCTGATTTTCAGGCACCGTTTTCAACCCCTAAAAAAAACGAAAAAACACTTACCAATACATTTTTGTACTCCGCAGAGATTGTATTTCCACAACAGAAGACTAAAATTATGAATTACACAAAGTTTTGGGAGGGCAAAAGATCATCACGAGTGTGTTCTGCTTCCTCGGAAATCTCACGAGTGTGGTTTTATATTTATCATATACCACAAGAAGCGCAAAAAAATGACAAAAATACCCCACCGATGCCACTTGTATCACCGCATGCATATCCGTCATGTCAGAGCACTGTTGTTTTTGTATTAATGCGCGAATGTTGATGGAGTGAGCCCAGCGGAGTGAGACGGCCGTGTCTTACCAGGAAGTGTGCCAAAAGACCTCGCAAAGCCCCTTAAATCAAAGCTTATTAGTTAACAGAGGGCGTATCATATCAGTGGGATGATACGGAACGCGTATCACACCCCGGATCATGATGGTGGTCGGAGCGGACATCCCCCTTCGATTTCAGGCGATTTGTAGCATATAGTCGAACAGCTCTTGTATTATTGAACATGAAATGTGATTTTAGGACGGCCAGCATTCGTCCACGTCGATTTCGTTAGTTTTTGTGCGGTGTTTTTGACGAAAAATGCTGCAGTTCCAGGCGGTACCGCGGAACAAACTGTACTCGGGTATATGATAAAAGTGAATGGATTACTCCCAAAACTTTGTGTAATTCATAATTTTAGTCTTCTGTTGTGGAAATACAATCTCTGCGGAGTACAAAAAACTGTGTATGCGTAGTGCATTTTCCGGAAGCATTTGTTGCTCCACCTGTATATTATAGTAGTAGGTAGAGGGTATGGTGTAAAGCCACCGTGGGCTAAGTAGGCCAGGCCCACGCTGTCGTGCCAGCAGCAGGCAGGTGTAGCCTAGAGGTAGGCCTAGGCCTAGGCCTAACATAGCTAGGGGAGCCTAGGCCTTGGCTTGCCTTAGCTAGCCTTTAGTTCTTGCCCACGGATGGTAGGCCTATAGGCCTATTTATGTGGACACACACACACACCCACGCACATGCACTGAGCACAGTAGCCTACATGTACACACAGCCAGAGCAGAGCCTGGCAGACTGACACGCATGATGTGTGAACTCACATACATTCTCACATATCTTTCAATCGGTGGTGAGAAAATAACTGAAATTTTAACATCTAAATCTGCAATACATAAACAAAAGAAGGTTACAAGAATTACCCGTTGTATCAATGACGTGAGTCATAATTTGAGGATTAAATTAAGTGTCTCATCCAAGCTTCTTCCTCAAAGAACAAAATGGATTCCGTCTATAAATTAACATAAATTAACATATGCTAATGAACCAACTTGCGCAAAGTAATTGTGTGTGCTATGGCAAAGAATGTAGTGCACGGTTGAAAATGGTAATTGGAAAAAAATTAATTAGCGCTGAGGTATTTTGTCAAAATTACACTTTAGCTATCTATAGGTTGTGTCTGGGTGATTTAAAATCTCTGGAATGAACGGTTTGAAGTAAGATATTAACAACGTCATTCCTTCCGGGTACTTTTCCAGTGCGCATCGATATGTCAATTATCATAATTAATTTTATGTCCTGGTTCCCGTCTTTGCTGCCCGTATTGGATAGGTGGCGCTGTGTGGAGTTTGGCGTCAATGATGAACGCACCTGATTGGCTGATAGCTGTTGCGGATGAGTCCCACACCCACAAAGGCGCAACTTTTACTCGACTTCGAATCGAACGCGACTCTGTGACTGGTATTCCTCCAAGGTAAAATCCTTTTGTTCTCCCTTCATCTTTTGTTTTTTTAATTTTTCATTATTATATATCCATCGCCTATGTTTGTTAAAATACTGATCGATTCTACAGTGACGATTCATCATGTTAACGAAAAACGAACCTTGTAGTAAAGCCTGTCATCAATGATGACATGGATGATGCAGCATGCACTGACGACTGCATGCATTGACATTTTGTACATTGCATGCATTCATCCATCAGTTCATCATGTTCATAGGCTGCTGTGTATGTCATGATGTATGATCATGCCTATGTACACATCTGATGCATTTCATGATTTCAGTTCGGGAAAGTTCCAAAATTGGAAGCGTTTCCGACTTTGGAAACGTTTCTTTTTTTGGAAGCTATTTTCGATTCCAATGTAGCGGGAACGTTTCCGAATTTGGAAGCCAAGAGATAGAGATTCTGGCGGAACTGAGCCTTTTGATGATGATAATAGATGATTATCGATGATTGCAGCCAACTTACGCCAGCAATTCAGATTTCACGCCGTGGAATACAAGGTCACAGGTGCTGCCATCTGTTAGTGGAAAAAAACACTTCCCGATTTTTGCTTTTCATATCCCGATTGGGCCTAACGTGCAAGAAGGCCTACAAAGATTCCGATATCGGAATCGAAAACCGCTTCCGAAAAAGGAAACGTTTCCAATATCGGAATCGCTGGGCTTCCAAAATCAGAAACGTTTCCAAATTTGGAACTTTCCCGAACTGA
>NMRB01000555.1:262700-327434 GCA_002633025.1 Notospermus geniculatus
GGCAGACTGACACGCATGATGTGTGAACTCACATACATTCTCACATATCTTTCAATCGGTGGTGAGAAAATAACTGAAATTTTAACATCTAAATCTGCAATACATAAACAAAAGAAGGTTACAAGAATTACCCGTTGTATCAATGACGTGAGTCATAATTTGAGGATTAAATTAAGTGTCTCATCCAAGCTTCTTCCTCAAAGAACAAAATGGATTCCGTCTATAAATTAACATAAATTAACATATGCTAATGAACCAACTTGCGCAAAGTAATTGTGTGTGCTATGGCAAAGAATGTAGTGCACGGTTGAAAATGGTAATTGGAAAAAAATTAATTAGCGCTGAGGTATTTTGTCGAAATTACACTTTAGCTATCTATAGGTTGTGTCTGGGTGATTTAAAATCTCTGGAATGAACGGTTTGAAGTAAGATATTAACAACGTCATTCCTTCTGGGTACTTTTCCAGTGCGCATCGATATATCAATTATCATAATTAATTTTATGTCCTGGTTCCCGTCTTTGCTGCCCGTATGGGATAGGTGGCGCTGTGTGGAGTTTGGCGGAAATGATGAACGCACCTGATTGGCTGATAGCTGTTGCGGATGAGTCCCACACCCACAAAGGCGCAACTTTTACTCGACTTCGAATCGAACGCGACTCTGTGACTGGTATTCCTCCAAGGTAAAATCCTTTTGTTCTCCCTTCATCTTTTGTTTTTTTAATTTTTCATTATTATATATCCATCGTAGCCTATATGTTTGTTAAAATACTGATCGATTCTACAGTGACGATTCATCATGTTAACGAAAAACGAACCTTGTAAAGCCTGTCATCAAAACCATGAAACCCTTGCTCATGACATGTATGACATGTATGATGCAGCATGCACCGTGCACTGACTGCATGCATTGACATTGTACATTGCATGCATTCATAGGCTGCTGTGTATGTATGATCATGCCTATGTACACATCTGATGCATTTCATGATTTAGGCCTAGGCCTAGGTCCATAGGCATGCCTCGCCCGCCCTGGCCTGTCATCAGGAACAGCTAGCACGATCTGACCATGATCGATGATGACGATGACGATGTGCTGGACCTGGACCTCCGACCCTCCGTATAGCCATGGAGGAATTAAATTCCTCCATGGTATAGCTATAGGTAGCTAGGCCTAGGCCTAGGCCCTAGCTATACCCCCTCTAGCTACTCTAGACCTAGCTGTACCATGTGTAGCTACTGGGAGTGTAGGCCTCGGGGCAATATTATCGATGAGGGGACCCTAAAATAAATCATGTAAATCTCAGTTATTACCATAGATTTTCATGAATAACGGCTTGTCTTTAAAAGTTGAGGTATTTATCTTTTCATTACAGTCAAAATTTGGTCATCTTTGCTTCAAGAATCATGTTTTTGAAGCAAAGATTGTGGTGTAGTTTCGGTGTTTACAATCCGTAAAATCGCAGAATCGTGACGAAAAAATGTGGTCAGGAGTTGGTCAAAAACACACGATTTAGGCAGTATTCTTCCGTCCCTATATAGGAAACGAAAACTTGCCCACATTTTTTGCCCACATTTTTTACCTACTAACAAACTTAAAGACCAGACTAGACCAGAATCTGGGCAATGTGGGCATTAAATTGACACTTCGTAATGGACGGAGATGGGGATTCCCCACCGATCGGTGCTGCCACTGACGTGAAATGAAGTAACAACGGCCATGTTCATCGAGCGAATGTGGTGCGAATTTAATGCCCACATTGCCCGGATTCTGGTCTAGTCTGGTCTTTAAGTTTGTTAGTAGTTTAAAAATGTGGGCAAGTTTTCGTTTCCTATATAGGGACGGAAGAATACTGCCTAAATACTGTGTTTTTGACCAACTTGTGACCACATTTTTGCCGTCAGGATTCTACGATTTTACGGAATGTAAACACCAAAACCTGTCCACAATCTTCGCTTCAAAAACATGATTTTTGAAGAAAAAATTACCAGATTTTTACTCTCATGAAAAGATGAATACCTTAACTTTTAAAGACAAGCCGTTATTCATGAAAAAGAATCATAATAACTGAGATTTTCATGATTTATTTTAGGGTCCCCTCATCGATAATATTGCCGGCCTCGGCTAGGCCTAGGCCTTTGGCTAGGCCTATGCCTCCTACAAATGCCTACGCCGGTAAATGAAGTGTCACTATAGGCCTACTAGAACTAGTGTCACTTGTGTCAGTTTGTGTTTGTCACATCTGCTGCCTTCTTGTCTCAATGTGTTTTTAATGTCACGTCACGTGGCGTGGGCCGCGTGCCGTGCGTGGCAGATGATGATGATGCAGCAGCGAATTGTGTCACTCTCTCATATTTTTAGATCGTAGCCTATTCTCATCCACATAGGCCAACGACGAAACGTCAACACTAGTAACTAAACAACGGTGTATCAACGACAACGTCACATCAGTGCTTGAAAAGTCAGCCAAGGCCGACTCGCCGACTAGCGAGTTGGATTGAAATGTCATTCGCCACAACACAACCATGCATGCCGGAATTTCTTTTTAGTGTTCTTTTTATTGATGATAAACAGGAAGTCAACTTTCAGAATCTTGCAAATTTTCGACCCATTCAGGCTGGCACTTTCAAGTCGAGCTACCAGAAGTGTAAACTTCTGGGTACAGGGTTGGTTGGTCGGTCAGTCAGTCAGAGGAACATCATCTTGCCAACCAGGAACCAGCATGCATGCATCAGAATGATGTCATGTCCCATAGGCCTACTATTAGAAGAATAGACTGTGTTGAAAGTTGGGCACTTTGGTGGACAAATACAATCCTCTGTCACTAAAGGAAAACATTCCAGAAATGTACAGGTCTCATCATATCTTTCTTCCGGATACATGATTGAATTCATAGGATGGATCTACGTATTGCTATGATGCTTTATGCATAGCTGAACCCAAAGTGATCCTCTGGTAATTCAGTGTTTGTGAAATCTGAATACTTTTAAGGTTTGTACACTGCTGTGGTGGGAAAGTCAGCAGCCGCAGAGATATCTTGTTATTCCATATCCAGATGAAAATTATGGTTGAGCAGTAAAGGAGTTAGGCTGGTGGTTGTTACCATGGAGACCAATGTGACTTACCCTAATGTAAGTTCGAGATATCTTTGCCAAGCTGCAGAAGACCAATACATTGTGACTTCTGTAATTCACAGTCACTTTGTTATTTGATCGAGTGACACATCGTGAACAAAGCCATTACTCCAGTATTGCTGCCGCTATTTATTCCACTTCATTATCATGATGGCTCAGCAATACAACATATTCTCTGTATCTCCCCTAGCTTTTATCTTCTTTACTTTTTAAAGTGCATGGAATGTGGTCTCCTCATGTCAGGTAAACGTTTACCTGGCACATTTTATCATGGTGACTCACCATCAGTTGTATATCCTGGAGTACCGGTGCTGTATTTTTGCCAGTCTGATCACCATCGTTGATCACTAGACAGAAAGTGCAATCCCTGGCATTTCATCTTTTAAGTTCCAGTAAACTGTAAGTCTGACCATGATATCTTTCGCATGCTTCCCCTTGATTCTCATTTGATTATAATTTTCTGCACTGATATTTTTCAAGAAATTCTAGACATTAGCTAAATTCCTCTACTTCCACTTGAAAGACATCCCTTGCCTTGCATTTACTATTAGGTTTTTGTGCTTCATGAATGATGTCAATTGGTTATTTCATCAACTACATCCAATGAATGTAGCATGATGAAGTACTCCAGGATTTAAAAAAAAATCTTTTGTGCTCCTTTGCAATGCCAACCTCTGCATGTTTTGAAAGATGAAGCCTTTCTAATCTCGTGAAGAAAATACATGTACATGTACATGTTCTCCACTGTGGTGCAAGCACTGACATTCTGACTGAGTGAGGACACAATGGCAAACTGCCATGTTCCATCCTTGACACAATAATATGCAATGTACACACCACAGCCAATTGAAATGGCTCTGTACATATGCTTGTGAACTGCAAACAACTCCAGTTGTGGCACTGGTAGACACACAGCATCCCCAGACTCAGCTCTATTGATTGGTATGTATGGTATACTGTGTCTTGTCAAGCGAACTCTTCTTTATTGAATACATACATGTATTTTGCTATGATAGAGGTACTGGCTGATATCAAAATATGTTTGGTTATCTCAAAGAAAACTCTATCCATGCAATCCTGTCCGTTTCATTTTCTTCACCAGCAGTATCAGTCATCTGACATGCCCATTCTGCACCAGTACATGTATACTATACTGTACATTTCAGCAGCATTCATTGAATCTATCCTCAGCTCCTCTGGGACATCCTGGAAGCTGTGCTATCAAGTCAAGTACATTCAGTTCAAGGATGATGATGATGTGAACTTCCTAATACAATGTTGACTGGGGAAAAATGGATGGACACAGTACTGTGTGAAGGGGACTTGTACATTGTACCTGGTTTACATCGATTTCAAACATGTTAAAGGGAGGTGTATTGACGACAGTGTTGTGCTCATTGACTCTTTTTTAAATTAAATAGTCTTGTCTTGTGTTGTACTATGCCCCTATTGTCTTGTTACAAGTAATAGTACCGTAACTTTCTGAATAAGTCTGTAGGCCAAATATTTAACCTTCTTGCATCAAACATTCAGGACTGTTGTTCAAAAAAGGTTTCCCCACCAAAGGGCGAAGGCAAAGATGAATGTTCAGTCACCTTAATTCTACTATATTGACCTTATTAGGTTCCCATACTTGAGGCCTATTTATAGGCATATCATAAATCATTTTCTTGCACAGTATGTGGTATAGTATCACTGACTGTGTTCACTTCCTTATTTCCTGTGCAGACTTAGAGGTAGGTGGAAGGTTGAGTCTCATGACATGCATGAGGCTGTTAGGTCTTGGGATTAAGGGATCTTGCCAGCCCTGTCATNTCACAACTCAAAAATACACAGCGCCCTAGCGGTATTATTCACTAGCCATTTCCGGTTGAACCTCGCCTCCAGGTAAAATTCCTAGGTTTTTAGCCTCACCACCAAGGAATTTTACCTGGAGGCGAGGTTCAACCGGAAATGGCTAGTGAATAATACCGCTAGGGGCGCTGTGTATTTGAGTTGTGAAATCGGTGTATAGGCCGCAGCTAGCAATCTACTACCAGAGCCCTGGACCAACCGCACAGAAAGTCTGATAGTGCTTTTGGTGCCTATCGGCGGTTTAGGTAATGGGAAAATGTGTTATACTGCTGATAGGCGACGGTAGCACTATTGGACTTTCTGTGCGGTCAGCCCTGATCTTTACCAACTGACCACGTCAAGATGGGACAATTTCTTTATTGTTTCTCATTAAAATTTCTCATTCAGAAGTTTCCTTTTTCAGATCCATTTGTGACATAGCGTACCCTCCCAATTGAACCACAATGGCAACTGAAAAGCAAGCTATCCCAAGCGCCCTCGCTGGTCAGATCCAGAGCACAGATGTTGGCAAACTTCACCATGTAGAAACTCAGGAGAAACAAGTATTACCAGACAAAGAATGTGAGTATCAACACTAAAGCAGTGTCGCAGTGTTGTACGGGTATTACGTATTAGGGAGGTTGAGATCCGCGACAATACATTTGTATCGCACATCCTTATGTACGACTATCACAATCCATGAGAAGTTGCTGATCTCAACCTCCCTATTGTGTAGTTTCTCCACTCAATTTAATGGACAAATTTCTGCATACTGCATTGGAACTTCCATCTGGCCTGTCAGATTCTGATATTTGCTGGGTACTAACTTTTTGACAGACACTGTTATACCAGAATGACCTTCAAAATTTTGCTCTACTTGTCAGCTGATAAATGCTATCTTTTGGCTGAGTGGCCGGCCACTCCTGAAAGTAATTAAGACATGGTCATAGACAGTCCAAGTCAATATCACTGCCACTGGACTAAAAATGGGTACTAGAGACATGATTTTGTACAACTTCTACAACTAAAACTACATTGATTTCAACCTTAGAAGTCCCAATGGTCTGATCATTTTTTGAACAGATGAGTCATGGGCTAGATGACGAGTTCTTTGAGATAGGCAAGAGTTCAAGGTATGAATCAATGTCTAGAGTTCAACACCTGCCCTTGTTTGATTGCCAGGTTAACTCATTGAATACTGTGAGTGAGCAGAGAGCACTCATTGACTGTCCTTTCACTTTTCAGATAAAGTGTATGCTGATATTGGAGCATCTGACTTGTCTATACTAAAAATGTGATTCAATTCAGTTTGTGTGAAGTTATTTTGAATATGCAGCATTCTGCCATACTTTGTTTTTAATTAGTCTCCACTTTTAATTGGTTTAGGTAATGGCCATTCCGCATCATTAAAGAGCCACCGCATTCAATTTGCTGTTGATGATGATGTAGTGGATGATGTTCTGACAATATATTGGAAATTGTGTTATTTGTGTCCGAGTTATTGGTTGCAAATGGTCCCATAAAATGGAGGATAAATAGCCGAGATGTCTGCTTTACATGTACAACTACATGAACTAGGTTTGGTGATCATTATGAAAAAGGTTGAGAGATGGTGATGATGACGGTGATCATTGTTGATTCAAACAGAGATCTATCTTGATATGGACATCGTATGCTGCCAGCAAACATGGCAAAGAAACTGAGATATCGTGGCTTCTTTCAGTTTTCTTTTGCTGCGGATAATTTCGTATTGGTGCATGTTTAAAAGTTTTCTGAAGGTGTTCAGGTTCTGCATGGTTGAAACATGTCACTGCAATACCTGGGCTGAGGACATTGAAATTAGTGATAGATCATAAAAAAGCTTCTTGTTCGGTAATGACATACCCCGGTACTTGTAATCTTGGACTAATCTATTGTCATTCAAAGATCTTCTACTCTGCAAACTTCTAATATTTGCAGATACTAAAAAATCATTTGTATTGTACATTCTTCCTGTTGCCAACCAGGAAATCAAATACCCGGTACTTACAAGCTCATGACGACATTTTCAACTTGTGAAACATCTCAAAAGACCTTGTGGACACTTCAGTCAAATTGAAAAAAAAAAAATTGAAATAGGTTAAGTTACTCCAAGGTCCTGTTCACATGGTTGATTCAGTCTTGTTGTGCCAACCCTGCTCAATTATGAAAATGAGAAATTGGCCTGAAGTGGTAATATTCTTTGGTCATTTTGATTGGAATGGGTTAACCAATTCCCAAGTCTGGAGAACTCTGCCCCTGGCATGCCAAGTATGAAAGTATAATGTTTATTGGCATGAATGATCTATGTTTACAACTGTGTTACAGACATGTTATATCCTGGCTTGATATCAAAAATGCTGTTGATGAAGAGGAAAATGAGGACAAATATGTGCATGCTGTGAACCATACCACAAAAATGGGCCGCCAGTTGATTGCAGGTTTCCTGTATTTGGTGAGAGCGCCTGCGGGACACAACACCACGTGCTCTGAAGTAAAGGGAGGGCATGCAGCATTAGTCAGTGTCTTACATTGCCTACCCTCCCTTGGTAGTTGTAGGATCTTATTGACTTCTAAAGAAGATTCCAAAGTCAGTGTTGTCAAGTAGGGTTAACAAAATACTTGGCCGTGAGTCACCAGCATGCCATTCTCTTCGTGCAACTCACTGCAAAAACTCCCTAGAATATTAGTTGGCCATTTTATTTAGTGGCTTGGCTAATCTTCCAGCAGGCATTGAAAAAATCAGCGTAATCGTGTAATCTTACAGAGTCATGGAGTAAGAGTTACAAACTCTCTTGGGAGACTGGCACTCAAAAAATCGATGAAGTTGGCTGCAGAGCTAATTATTGGATGAGACTTTAGAGTAGCCTATCACTGCCTATCTATGAGTTCATGTCATGTCGGTATACCTCAGAGATTAACCCGGTATAGCTCTTGTACCCTAGTTATAATGACGCGTAGATCTTGTCCTATATTTTCAGATTATTCTGGCTTCATTGAATCATGGGAAATCAGAATGAGTGAACTTCTCTCTACCTAGTCATGGTACATGATATTACCTCATGTTGAATTCAGATCCCTCTTGGCAAAATTGCATTTATGTATGGGACACTGGGTTTGTTGAATATTTGTGATGGAAGACAGTTTGAATATCAGAGACTAATGAAATTCTGACAGTGTCTGAGGTCTGACTGAAAGCACTGATTTCTCTATCGCTTTGCCATTGTGGTTTATCAAGTTCAATTTCAACATGCCCAAAATGTGCCAATTCACAGGAATAGTACCGGTACATTTATTTTTTTCTTTCATTCATGCATTTTCCCTGAATTAGCTTACAACCAGGAAGCACATAACTCAGGTTTGTCCTATCCAGAAGAAAATCTTACAATAATGTTCCGTTTGATTGGACTTGGTGATAGTAGTCTAGGTTCAAAGGATTTGGGGGAATTTATTGCAGGGGTGAAATACATGTTCATGTGTTTCACAATTCTTTTAATTGTATCTGCAGAAAAAAAGAACCTGTGAAAGAGAACAGCATTATTGATCTTCTTCCCTGTCGTATTGGGAATTGAATTGATAATAAAATGTTGTGGCTGATCGATTTTCACCCCCATTTTGGACGAACTACAGTGTACATATAATAAAAAAAGCAATAGGAAGGTGGAGCAGCGATTTTGTCATTTTCGTAAACACTTATTGGTTCAAACTATGAAAAATTTCTGTATCAGTGTATGTGTGTCGCTGGTCATGAAGAAATATCAACCAATAACGGAAGTAACATAGACTGAACTAGATACAGTAGAGTACAGAGTTGAGTGTGATAATGGCTGGCAAATATTTTGGCTAGACTATTCTTGCAGTTCGGAAGTTCATGGTTCGGTAAGGGAGGCTGATGCTCCACTTGTGCTCTTCTGGTTGTGGCCTCTCCGCGTCCTTTCACAATCAGATACAGTGTACTATCTCCTTATTTCTCGCCTTCATTCCCCAGGTCTCTCTTGAAATGTCTTCTAACCATTCCATCATCGCATTTGTCTGTATAACGCATCTTGTTCAGGAAGAGAACATGTACAGAAACCATGGTAACAGGTTTCTTTTTGTGATTCTCTGAAGACAAGCCGTGAAATCTGTTAGGTATTGGTTCTTCCTTAGGGTGCGTTAGTGCTGAAGCATCGACAAGTGTTTACTAAGTGGAATCTTTTTGTGCCATTAAAAACACTGGTGCACATTTGAAGAGCGGTTCAAAAGAAAGGACCTTGTACAACTACACTACTCCAGGTAGTCGTTCTGGTAGGCCTAATATGTATTATCTATTATCTTCGTCTCTTGCTGTTTGCTGCCTGGGAACAGCCAAATACCCCAATCTTGACAAAACTGGGGTTATTGATCGACTCTTTGGAGCACTTCAGTATTTATGGTCTCATGAGGTATCTGTCCAGCCAGTCCACAAGAGCTGAATGTGATTGTAATGTAATGGGTTGAGGCCCAGTTTAGAAAATCTTGATTTTCCACTCTATCCCTCACGCCTGCGCCTGCACAATGCCTGTTTCAAAAAAGGCCTGTTAGTGTTTTTCCAACTGTCCCACAGTAATAAATCAGTCTCTCAGATTACCTCTATTGTTCTGAATGAGAGTCAAGATTCATTGTCCATCACACCCCATGTTCCCATTGTCTCATATCCCAGCTGGTGCTGCCATCTGGCTGGAATACCGGTAATCGATATGAATGATTTGCATTTCTTGAAGCAGTTGATGGACTACAGGATAGACCTGAATTGGTAGATTTTATCTGTGTGACCTTTGGTGTGTATAATGACATGGCATTTTCCCAATATTTGCCTCGAGTTGCTTCCCTGTATTGTGCTGCCACCTGGATATTGATGATGAGACTAATGTCTGCAGTTGACAATGGTAGACATTGATTTTCTCGGCACCACTCCCTGCTGCCATCTATCACCCAGACAAAAATCTGCAACTTGGCAAACATGTACATGAATTCAGTTGAATGTTATTGAATACACGGCAGCGACAGATGGTAGTATGAAAAAAATACTGATAGAAAGCAGTCTGGTTATGTTTTTGAAGCAACAAGATAATCTAGCAATAGCTAGGATGTCTTCATTCAGATATCCAGGACAGATTCATCCCAGGGATATGTTGATCGTGGTCATCACCTAATCCTACCCGCTCTGTCTCCACTGCAAGGTGTAGAGAATCTCAAGATACTGAAAATTTCCAGATGTTGCAGGCCAATGTTAAGAGCCAGTTTTTCTAAGAATCAGGCACTTAACCATTAGGGTGTGATACATCACCTCTTAGATTTTGCCAACTTTTATTTTACAGGGAGTTGTATGGTACAAAGTGAGAAAAATCACATTTTTAGCTCTAAATACCCTCTTGGTAATTTTTGGGGGGTCCTTGAAGGGTCAGGGCCAAAAACGACACTTACAAAAATTGGGTTTTGAAATTCAATTTTTTCAGTGCGCCCTGAGTGTACCTTGCTGATATTTCATAGACTAACTATGTAGGGTCAAGTGTTNGTCTGACTGAAAGCACTGATTTCTCTATCGCTTTGCCATTGTGGTTTATCAAGTTCAATTTCAACATGCCCAAAATGTGCCAATTCACAGGAATAGTACCGGTACATTTATTTTTTTCTTTCATTCATGCATTTTCCCTGAATTAGCTTACAACCAGGAAGCACATAACTCAGGTTTGTCCTATCCAGAAGAAAATCTTACAATAATGTTCCGTTTGATTGGACTTGGTGATAGTGTAGGTTCAAAGGATTTCGGGGAATTTATTATACGTGTTCATGTGTTTCACAATTCTTTTAATTGTATCTGCAGGAAAAAAAGAACCTGTGAAAGAGAACAGCATTATTGATCTTCTTCCCTGTCCTATTGGGTATTGAATTGATAATAAAATGTTGTGGCTGATCGATTTTTACCCCCATTTTGGACGAACTACATGTAATAAAAAAAGCAATAGGAAGGTGGAGCAGCGATTTTGTCATTTTCGTAAACACTTATCTTGGTTCAAACTATGAAAAATTTCTGTATCAGTGTATGTGTGTGGCTGGTCATGAAGGAATATCAACCAATAACGGAAGTAACATAGACTGAACTAGATACAGTAGAGTACAGAGTTGAGTGTGATAATGGCTGGCAAATATTTTGGCTAGACTATTCTTGCAGTTCGGAAGTTCATGGTTCATGGTTCGGTAAGGGAGGCTGGTGCTCCACTTGTGCTCTTCTCATTGTTGGCCTCTCCGCATCCTTTCACAATCAGATACAGTGTACTATCTCCTTATTTCTCGCCTTCATTCCCCAGGTCTCTCTTGAGATGTTTTCTAACCATTCCATCATCGCATTTGTCTGTATAACGCATCTTGTTCAGGAAGAGAACATGAACAGAAACCATGGTAACAGGTTTCTTTTTGCGATTCTCTGAAGACAAGCCGTGAAATCTGTTAGGTATTGGTTCTTCCTTAGGGTGCGTTAGTGCTGAAGCATCGACAAGTGTTTACTAAGTGGAATCTTTGTTTGGTGCCATTAAAAATACTGGTGCACATTTGAAGAGCGGTTCAAAAGAAAGGACCTTGCACAACTACACTACTCCAGGTAGTCGTTGTGGTAATATGTATTATCTATTATCTTCGTCTTTTGCTGTTTGCTGCCTGGAAACAGCCAAATACCCCAATCTTGACAAAACTGCCGTTATTGACTCTTTGGAGCACTTCAGTATTTATGGTCTCATGAGGTACATGTATCTGTCCAGCCAGTCCACAAGAGCTGAATGTGATTGTAAGGGGTTGAGGCCCACAGTTTAGAAAATCTTGATTTTCTACTCTATCCCTCACGCCTGTGCAATGCCTGTTTGAAAAAAGGCCTGTTAGTGTTTTTCCAACTGTCCCACAGTAATAAATCAGTCTCTCGGATTACCTCTATTGTTCTGAATGAGAGTCAAGATTCATTGTCCATCCCACCCCACGTTCCCATTCATTCGGAACGACCTGAGGCGAACTGCTTATCTGTCACGGGGCAGCGCATTTCACCTCGGACACAAGTCCAAGGCAGCCATATTGTTTATCAACAAACCCACGTGACCGACCGTGGAACTATTTTGGCCAAATTTTGGCCTGTTAAGATGTTCAACCTTATTTGCTGGATTATTTGAGCCATATTATATAATATTATATATAAACTTACCGGTATCTCGCCCAATCTGCTAATTATTGATCAATAACGCAACGTTTTTGTGTGCCCTATTTTGTTCATGCGCAGGTGTGATGAGGCGAACCGCACAATTACCTTCAGAAACGAACGGCAATCGTTGCGCGTTCAAGATGGCTGCCTTGGACTTGTGTCCGAGGGGAAATGCGACCGTACGGAAATTGCCGAGCAGTTGCCTTCGGAAGTTCCGAATGGTTCCCATTGTCTCATATCCCAGCTGGTGCTGCCATCTGGCTGGAATAATCGATATGAATGATTTGCATTTCTTGAAGCAGTTGATGGACTACAGGATAGACCTGAATTGGTAGATTTTATCTGTGTGACCTTTGGTGTGTATAATGACATGGCATTTTCCCAATATTTGCCCTGAGTTGCTTCCCTGTATTGTGCTGCCACCTGGATATTGATGATGAGACTAATGTCTGCAGTTGACAATGGTAGACATTGATTTTCTCAGCACCACTCCCTGCTGCCATCTATCACCCAGACAAAAATCTGCGACTTGGCAAACATGTACATGAATTCAGCTGAATGTTATTGAATACACGGCAGCGACAGATGGTAGTATGAAAAAAATACTGATAGAAAGCAGTCTGGTTCTGTCTTTGAAGCAACAAGATAATCTAGCATAGCTAGGATGTCTTCATTCAGATATCCAGGACAGATTCATCCCAGGGATATGTTGATCGTGGTCATCACCTAATCCTACCCGCTCTGTCTACACTGCGATGTGTAGAGAATCTCAAGATACTGAAAATTTCCAGATGTTGCAGGCCAATGTTAAAACGATATTGCAAATGCAATTAAACGTTATCCTTAATGGTGACTGAGAAAGGCATGACTGCTGGCCTACCATGGTATTTGAACTTGTGCCTACTAACAAGTAAAGGGACTGCCATGGTACATTATCATAACTGCACCACACTTATTAGAATATCCCTCCTTTGAAAAATAATCACAGCCAACCCATAAATCTGCAGTTTTGATGCCAGCAGATCTTGTTTCAAACTACCATCATTGAAGCCTCACAACTGAAACTGATGCTGCATCAATACTAAAAAAGAGGGTTAATTCTGTACGTTTCAAAAGTGCAATCTGCTGCAAATCACAATCATTAGATCTTTGGGTGGATGCGTAAAATTCATTGGTTTCCTAGGCAACACCCCACCCTTTATTTGCAAACCAGTGGAAAATGCCGATGGCATTGCATCTATAATATTGCTTATTCATTAGCTTTGGTAGCCAGAGCCGTTTAAAACTTTAGCTGTAGAAGGGTGCAATTACAAGTTGAGTTTGTTAAAAATCGTAAGTTGAGTTTGTTAAAAATCATTATTGCCATCACACATTGGAATGCTGTAGGTGTTGTGTACTTCAATCAGATAGCTGACGACTGATTGGCGGTGTATGGTGTCAGATAGTTTCATCATTTTGGTTGTGGAATTGTCTAGAATTCCTTCTGAAGTATCATGAATTTTTGCCCATCTAATTGGCTTGGTACTATCTTTGCAGGTTAACGGTGGCTGATCAAAGTTTTGGGGTCTACACCTTTGTTGAAATGTTTAGTGAGGGGCTCTTGTTCCTTGACCGCCGAGATCCATGTGGTTGGCAGGGCTTGGTCTGACAGCGACATGTCTGTTTATCATGACATTGATAGTCCTTTTCAAATCCTCAACAACACAAGTTCCAGACACACTGCAGAGCAGAGTTGCCCATCCAAAATTATTCAACTTACACAGTGAACACTTCCTACTTGAACTAGGATGTATGGAGCGAGCCCATTTTTTGCCGATTTGTAAAGCCGAAGGCGATGTCTACTTGAGTGATGTACACTACACAGACTGTGTAGTACTGTGTACAATTTTGCTATTCAAGTCCCCAGCTGGATGCACATTTCCTGATTGAGGATGAGTCATATGACAGGTCTTGGCGAATTCTCCGTCACAACAGCAAACTTTGCCAGGAGGACAAAAGACGGGTGATATCATCGTTCTACGAACTGGATGCCTTGTCTGATTGATGACTTGTTTTGTCACCAGAGTTCTTGATATTGTTCATTATTTGTCAACTCATCCGTGACCCAGGGGCCAACTGATCTGTCACGCGTGATATCCTGGTGACAGCGAATAAAATGTACAGACTATAAGGTTCAAATTGGACCCAGTTTGAGAAAGGGACAGAGAATTGTGGTTGTTGTGAGCTTCATTCAATGAATCACATCCCACCCTCAAGATGATAAAATCTACCCTAATCCAATGCAGTCATGGCAGTGGGTCGTCATCACTGGCTAGACTTGTTTACATTGCGTGAGTCACCATCGTCCACTGTGGCCATTTTTAAACCCGCAGGTTATTTGCCGACTGTACACCGCTGGCAACAGCTGGGATACACGGTCATGTGGCTTCAATATTGAACCTGAAGTATTGAGCAAGCTGATCTCGGTATAAGCCAAAGTGGTGAGACGGGAAATCAGTCTGAGTTTCAGGAACAATGCGATGCTCTTTGTTTATCAGCAACAGCAGCAGAAAAAGGGTTAAACCGCTGCTATCCGAATAGATGAGTCTTTTGAGAAAGAAGTGTGTCTGCTAATGTGAATAAAGCCGAAGCGACTGACAGCTCAGTCCTTTAAAATCCCATGAGGTTGTCCCACATTATCCTCAGCTCAGATCAATTATTTGACTAAATCTCGCAATAGTGCTTTGACAGACGCTGCTTAGACGCATGTCCTGGCTTTTGTTACACGTGCTGGGAGTGTTTTGCTTGTCACCGTGGTGTTAAACATGAATGAATTTCTCTCTCTCGTGGGGAACTTCACCAGTGCATTGCTCAGTATGAAAAAATTAAAAATTGAAAAAGAGCATTCTCAGAAATGTGTTGGGATGAGTTACTCATCATTGTGTACATCATCACGTTACCAACGTGATGATTGGAGATTGTGCCTTGGGCTGCCGCAGATTTGTCAGACAATAGGAAAATTCGACAAAAATGTGTTATGTTGCTTTTTACAGCCAACAGCTTTATTTGTGTAAGACCCAGACTGCATGTCAGCTGTCATTCCGGCGTTGTACCTCTGGACAAACTTGAGGATGACTATCTCCTTTAGCTGGTTGCTGATTTTCCTCTCGCTAGGGGTAGCACTGAGTTATTAGCCTGTGGAAGGCAAAATTTCCTCGTTTAGCCCTGAATAACAAGATGGCAGTGTAGGTCGTTGGAATTTATGAGAATGACCACAGACAGCTGAATTGACCTCATTGATGTTCAGCCAATAAATGCAGTATTTAGGGGCAATTTTATCTGGCAATTCTCTGTCATTCGCTTCAGTGTCTGGCAAATTATTCTTTGTTAGCTGAGCAGTTTGAAAATTATCAGTCCAGGAATGAAGAGACACAGGCCCAGGATGTCATGGGTCGCCATATTTTGCGTTCTGTCAATTTGAGTGGTGTGCCAGGAACGTGACTGACTGTCAACTGGTCTTAACATGATGAGACACGCGTGAGCAGAAGTCTCAGTGAGCTCATGAGCTGTGTAGGCCTACTAGCTCATCTCTGTGAGATTTGTGCACAGCACGTCCTGCGATTTCCAATCCGGATTCCCACAGACATAAATGTACGAATTTTGCATTGTGCTGGCAGCTCACTTACTACTGCACGTCAGTGAGAAGATCTCACTGGATTTTGTGCACATGTTGGTGGGGATTAGGGTGTCAGGGGGTAGCATCGATCATGATATGAATTTGTCAGATGTTTAGTCATGATGACTGGGCTGTTCTATCGTCTGTCTTTTTGATAGCATCATCATCATTCATCATTCAACTGCTGAAATCAATTAGAATTTGTAAGAATTGCACCCCAGTTATGATGAGGTTTACAATATTGATGACAAAGACATGAATTTTTCGCAATGCTGCCAACATGGCCAAGCCACCTAAACGAGAGTCATCTCTGCTGACATTAACTTACCAGTAAACTATCTAGGACCTTGTCAAGTGATTTCGTTACTGCCTGCCGAAAATACTACAGACTACACCAGAGACAAGATTATGGCGATTTGGAGGCTGGATCTCGGCCAATGTATGAAGTCATTATCCATCGTATTGATCCTTACCATCCAAAGACTGGTATATATTACTCTATGAGTTGGTGGTTGTGACTTGAATAGGGATGGACTGACTACCGGAGTACATGGAATGCTGAATGAACACTATACAGCTTCCTAGTGTCCAAGTAGTAGAAAGGACTGCCCATCCAGAGATTAGGCTGCAATTAATAGATTTTGTCAACTTTTTCTGTTATAATGTTTAGGTATTACAGCTTTGAAGCAACACTTGGACTTCAACTCTGTGATGCAATATGACCGCAACCAGCTCAAGTCTCTGACTACCTCCGAGAGATATATACTACCGACTGCTGAGTGTATGTACACGAGGTACATCCACATCTATCCCCTTAACAAAAGTTACCCTATTCCCCTTTCTAATAAAACCTTCAAAATCCCGTGGCTGAAAATACTGGCATTTGAAATTAGTCAGAAAATGCTACCCCTTCTGATCCCTATTCATGTTGGACGTTCTAATGCAATGAATGCAGGAAGAAACCAGGGCCCATATTCATAAAACCTTGCTAGCTTAGTTGGCTGCTAGTTGTGTACATTGGCCTGTACAAACTAGGCACTTTAGCAGGCAACTAAGCCTAGCAGGGTTTTATGAATATGGGTCCAGAGCTTCTACCGGTACTGGAGAAAGCCTTCTTTGTCGGCCTTTTTGTCAATGAAGACGTGCAAGGGAAATCAAATTGGCAACTCTGAATTGAATATATTTTGGCTGTTGGTATGTGCATTTCCCAACTTAAAATATCAGTCTCAGATTCTTAGGGTTAAAGGTCATACAGTGTCATTTACATTCGATCACTGCAAATGTATGTGGCCGTGTTGTCACATTCACAATGGTGATTATCATGTGATGAATCGGATAATTATCCCTCACCAGCAAGTTCCCGTCATTAAACTAAGTCCCATAATCTCCACAATGTCCTTCATCAAGTTGTCAGTGTCGTTCATTAACCCTTTGCACTGAAATGCCGTGGTTTGGTGTAATACATGAATTAACTAAATCTAGTCCTGTTTGATACCCATATATTTTGATCGCACCCACCTACACTCGTTCCACAGTTATTTCACCAAGTTCTGTTCACTGCATGAATATTTGTGTGTGGATTTTCACTGTATATTGACCACAAGTATTGCTGTTAATAAACTGCCCCACCCATGTCTGATGTTGTAACAAAACAACAATATGATTCTCCACTTTTCATTTCAGCTGTACATGATATTGAACATGTTGAAATAGAAATTTTATTCTCATAATATTGCTTTTGCTGTCATTTGTTATCCACGAACTTCAAAAAAATCTGGAGTTCATTTGACTTATGTTCTGCTTCACCATGTTCACGGTGAGGACATTCTTATTGGCTTAATTTTCCCAGCTCTCTCCTTCCAATTCCAGGGTCTCATCAACTAAGCCACTTGATTATAATAATACATGCACATGACCTGTCTTTAGATGCAATCACTGCCACAAATTCAACGAATTTGTAATGACGCATTGGCCACAGACCTAATTGACCAAATGAATAATTGACTTTTTGAACCCTGCAGTTTTCATGTAACAACTTAGCTCAGAGATTACAGGACATGGAGCCTAAAAAAATCGCATCTGAAGAATTTTTTTTTTCATTTTCTAAATGTTTGACCTTTCACTTCGTTTATCTCCTTTCCAGGCATCAAGGGAGAAAAGACCCACCAGGAGCTTCTTGAAAATATTACTTCTGGGGACAAAATCGCCCTCAAGCATACAGAGACCAAAGAAAAGAATGTCCTCCCTAATGCAGAAAGTAAGTATGATTATGTTATAGTGTTGAACGTACGAATTGGAGGGCCTCAATGGTGCTGATCATAACACAAAGACACAGTCCTCCTTGGGACATTTTAGAGGTTTGTGTCTGGCAACAAAATATCATGAAGTGACTGTCCTAAGACGAAAATCTGCACTTGTCACAGGTGAAGGAATTGTGACATGTTGAATGCATCGCCATGGCGTTGGGGTTTAGAAATATTCGCTTATGCTGTGACCGGAGTACCGGTATACTGGTATTGTTCTTGTTGTGAGATTGTCAATAGCCATAACTTGCCGTTTTCGTGAAAAGATATTGAACTATTGGGTTTGCCATTCTACCTTCCTACAACTCCAGGAGGTAGGTTGTGTTATCATGATCAAAAGATTGTGGTAGATAACCATGGAAAGTCCCATAAAAGATATTCTTTGGTGTATACTTCTTTTGATCATGTAAACCTCCTCACATTACTTGACACTACCCTTTGGTTTGAAGAAAAGAGCTAAGGCCGACCATGAGCTATTTATACTTTTCATGATAGTTGCTCTTTGTTTTCGTGTTTTGTACCCCCAGCATGTCCACCTATTGAAAGACATTAACCAACCAATACAAATTGTTCGGCCTCTGTCATACGTGGCAGTAAGCCTACCGGTCTCCTGGGCTGGTTTGGGCACAGTGCCAAATACAAATAATGGTACCCGATAATAACTTCTGCATAAAAACATGAATTGGTTATGATTTCAGCAGTCGGGGGAATTAGTGCATCATCAAATCTGTGTCTAGAATGCAAACAATAATTAGGTCATCAATGTCCGATCCCTTCCTGCATGTACGTATCTTTTGGTGATGGTGCAGAATTAATGCCAATTACATGCATTGATTACATGATGGAAATAAATGGTTTTCATGTATGTCTTGTTTGTCTATTTCATTCATTTCTTTGCAAATCCATCTAATTGAAGGTCCAACCTTGACCGCCACTGTGCAAAGATCCATAACTGCAGTGTCTGGAACTTTTTACTAGACATATTCATATCATCCTTGAATTGACGTACAGGCCGATATATTCATAAAACCTTGCTAGCTTATTTGGTTGCTAGTTGTGTAGGTCTGTACTAATAACTGCGCACTTTAGCAAGTAACCAATAGTTACTTGCTAAAGTGCACAGTTAGTATAGTAAAGCCTAGCAAGGTTTTATGAATATCAGTCCTGCCTTTTAAACCCACTTCCTGGTTTGTGATATGCATGGTTGCCAGGTGGAATTTCAGGAAAAAAACATTTGTATGCCGTCATCAGGCCTTTATATTCCCCCAAATTAACCACGTTTAACGTCGGAGCCCAAATTAAGGGCGCCCAAATTTGAGTCTTGTTTTACATGTAAATGGGAATCTCAGATGCCTGGAAATGGCATCTTTTATCCTCTATTTTAAAAAAAAATTCTAACAAGGGGGAAACCCCCCTCGTGCTCCCCCTGATCGTGCCTTTGGCGCTCTGATGGGGCTTTTGGCCCAATACCACCGTCAACAGAAATAGCCCAAATTAGGGAATATAAAGGCCTGGTCATGCTTAGGGTCATTAGATGACATAGGGTTCGGTAACATACTATTCACAGAACATTTGTTCCCAATTTGACACATTAAATACCATGGTTGGCCACTAAATCATGTAATCATATGATCCACTGAGCTCTCTTTGCACTTGTTGAGTGGCCAACCTATAGATCATGAATTCTGGGGTGTTAATAGAACAAAGATAATGTTTCCGTTATTAGTCCCTGACAAACTTGGCAGGATGGTTACTCATCACTTACGCTGAATCCATGGAAACCCTTAGCACCGTCCAATCATATGTGTTAATACGATTTACATGTTTCCTCTCGCGTTTCAGCTGTCCAGCAGGAAAAGCGTCGTTCGGCGCATCTCCATGGCATCGAGCACCCTGATGTCAAGTTAAAACATGTTGAAACACATGAAAAGGCTGTATTGCCCAACTCTGAAAGTATGTGGCTTTGAATGCGGCCTACACGGGTTCATCTCTAGTTTGAGAGACTTGTAGTGCTATCAAATCCACTGTAGTTCCACTCTCGTGGAGAATTGAGTGGCCTGTAACAATCTAAATGTGGTCAGTGTTCTCCATGGAATGCTGTTGCCTGTGGGTGGCATTCCAGTCAGATCAAATAAACTTCTCATATCCTTGACTTTGTTCAACATTCAGTTTAGATTCTTACTTGTCCAAAATGCTCCAAAATTTACCTAAAATATGTCATCATTACAGTGAAACCATAAAAAATTCTGAGATTTGTCTACCCTCAGTACCAAAAATCCATGGGGAACACTGTCTGATACTTACTTTATACTAGCATAGACAGCTTGTAATACATAATCGACTGCACGATTCAAGGTATGAAGTTTTCAGCAAAAATATTCTCCAATGCTACAAAAACACAATGGGTCTGTACTTACCTTATGTCATCCGGTATCGCATGCAATGCAGCGCAATGCTGTACATGCCCATTGATTAAAATAATATATATCGAAATCATGAGGTAAAGCAAGTGTCAAATATTATGACTTTAATATGGCAGGTTGTTCTGATGCTATGGTCATGAGAATGCGCCTCAGAATAAACCTTCCCAAGGAATCCAAATACCCTAAAATTTGATAGGATTTTAGTGCCTAGGCCTATGTCGAGAGGTACATGTATGTGCTCCCCTGAGTACTATTCTGTAAAAGAGCCTCCTTTTCACTTCTTCTTCAGTTTTCAGGGCAGTGCTAGTACTTTGCATTCTTCATGTACCGGTACACAACTAGTAATTACACAATGAGCAGTGGGTTTCAGTGTGACCTTGACCCTGTGATAAATAAGCTTACCATGTGACCTTGACCTTTCATCTTCAGGCATTAAAGAAGAGAAGCAGCACCAGGAGTGGATGGTATTGCAAATCCACCATCTTAGACAAACAGAAACAAAGAGAAAGAGTACACTTCCTGATGCAGAGAGTATGCAGGGTCATTCATTACGGATATTTTGTTCTCCTGCGCCATGCCCCTGATCATTGTAAAATTCAAGTTTCACTGTCTTCATGTGACCTTGACTTTCTTGACATTGACTCTGGCTTCAGCTTTTCAGGCATCAAGGCTGGGAAACAGCACCTTCAGCTTGATACAGTTGTTGGCCTTCCTTCGTATCACTTGAATATTCTTGACTTTGAATGTTCTGTACGTATATGACCTTGGTATTTTTACATAGTTGACCTTGACTCTTCAGGCATCAAGGTCGAAAAACAGCATCAACAGCTCATGGATGGAATTGAGCGGTCACCACAGTTAAAACACGCAGAAACTCAGGAGAAAAATCCCCTTCCCGATGCTG
The DNA here is from genome assembly GCA_002633025.1 of Notospermus geniculatus. Classification (NCBI taxonomy): domain Eukaryota; kingdom Metazoa; phylum Nemertea; class Pilidiophora; order Heteronemertea; family Lineidae; genus Notospermus; species Notospermus geniculatus. Next base: position 284,175 of record NMRB01000555.1, read on the forward strand.
GCAGTATGTACAGTGCCAAAATGGCCTCAGTTTTCTTTTTTCTTCACTTTTCACTTTTTCCATTTTTGTCTAGTAGACGATGAAGCTCGTTTCAGTGTCTTGTGTCCCTGGGAGTGACTTTTTGAGCTCCAGACTTGAAGAAAATGAAAATTCGGAAAAATTGCTTTGACTGACCCAGGAAATCAAAATGTAGGAGGCAGCTTGTAGTGCACTGAAACTTGATTTCATCATTTCTGTTCGAAAGCATCATTTAGCAGTAGTTATCTCTTTGCTTGTTGTCTTTTTGATACTTTTACAGTGTCACGTCTTTTCCACTTGATGTATTAATAGAATTCTCTAGAAAATGAATGCAGACTGGCAAAACCTTTGATTCCAGGTTAATTTCCTGCAAACCTTGTACTGTGTTTACATACATACATTTTGCCTGTCCTTGCTGAACTATTTGTACACACAGCTGTGCATATTTCTCTGCAGCATGATTCTGGATACCAGATGGCTTATTTCCATATTTCAGCAGTATTCAAAGATGAATAATGTACCATAATCAGATAATGCGCTTGCACCTCACATTATGTTTTGTCCATTTCACACTATCAAGGCATCAAGTGCAAAATGTCACCAGTTACCAGCTGGTCACCCCAAGTTAACTCGATCAGATCTACATTGAAATACCCATTGACAGTCCTTTTCTTATATGGATGGCTTGCAACAGCATGTCCGATGACCAAGTCAAGATATTCCAACTGCCAATTGATAGGATGATTCATCTCCCAGTCTGGCTGCAATCGATTCATACGAACATGTATACCCGTCCGATAAACTGCCATGTTTGGATTAGTTATTGACTAGTCGGCCATATCATTCTACACAGCAGAGTGCTTCATCTATCCCTAAGCTCTGTGTTGGACGTGGAAGGTGCATGGCTAGATCCTATGAGCCCAAGATATCATGGAACGATTCTATATGAAATCAGTTGATCTATTGATTTCTGTCTGTCAGAAGTAGAGACGAAGACTCTGTTGTAGATGCCTGCTAGCTGTGAAACAAAAAAGCCAATATTTTATCATCGTGGCTTTACAAAGAATTTGTGATTGGCCAGAAGAGCCAGTTCTGACTTCTTCGTGTACCAGCCAGACCTTTTTACTCATATTGTTTACCATCATGTATTCATGTAATGGGTCAATTGCCCATCACCATCTGGGACAATTAATACTTAACGTGTTTTGCACATCATTTCCCTGCTGAACTGAACAGGAAATGCAAATACTTCTTGTACTAGTTACATATAAAATGGTGATTAAATCATAATGACTGGTCCGGACCAATTTAATAGATACAGGCCTATGTCTGAATTACACTGAATACTGAGACGATCTCTGGGCTCAGTTTTGATGGCTACCATTGTACAGACACTGACATTGATGGCGGTCAGTCAGCAGAAGCGTCTGACTATCCGTAGCCCTTGTTGAATTTCCAGTGCTCCACTCTGCTATGGGGGGATGCTGTCCATAAGGAGGTGCTGACCAGCAATCAGGTTAAAAACATAAAGTCCAATGCGATGATGAAAACAAATGTTCAACATCACAGATGATGAAAACAAGTGTTCAACGTCACACACCACGTGGTGGATTAGTTTTGCCGGTACCTCATTGTAACACCAACGCTTCAGTCTGAACAGCCAATAGGCCTACCAATAAATGCCAGTACCACATCTGGTCACAGCTGCACAGTTGAATAGGAGGAGACCAGGCCTGGAAAATATTTGTCATAATCCTGCAATATGAGGACCCTGGGAGGCATGCATATGTGAAACAATCTGATGAAAGTCTGTCTCCTGTATTCTGGTACATGTACCAATTTTGAGAAAGGCCTAGGCCTATGGATTGATTTTTTAGCTCACCTCTGTGAGGTGAGCTTCTCCCATGGTGTGTCATGAATACTGAGACGATCTCTGGGCTCAGTTTTGATGGCTACCATTGTACAGACACTGACATTGATGGCGGTCAGTCAGCAGAAGCGTCTGATCATCCGTAGCCCTTGTTGAATTTCCAGTGCTCCACTCTGCTATGGGGGATGCTGTCCATAAGGAGGTGCTGACCAGTAATCAGGTTAAAAACATAAAGTCCAATGCGATGATGAAAACAAGTGTTCAACATCACAGATGATGAAAACAAGTGTTCAACATCACACACCACGTGGTGGATTAGTTTTGCCGGTACCTCATTGTAACACCAATACTTCAGTCTGAACAGCCAATAGGCCTACCAATAAATGCCAGTACCACATCTGGTCACAGCTGCACAGTTGAATAGGAGGAGACCAGGCCTGGAAAATATTTGTCATAATCCTGCAATATGAGGACCCTGGGAGGCATGCATATGTGAAACAATGATGACAGTCTGTCTCCTGTATTCTGGTACATGTACCAATTTTGAGAAAGGCCTAGGCCTATGGATTGATTTTTTTCCAATAATGACAGAATGGGTGTTTAGTTGACAACCAGCTGTGGCGCTTGTCGTATAGTAAGTCGGATTCAGTGTAGTTCATTGGTAGCAAAAATAGATAAGCTCGCTTATCTATTGTTGTTGGTAGGCAGTATGGCATTGTACAAGGAATTCATTGAGTTGACAGTGCAGTGCAGATATATAAAAAAAATCCACAGATTTAAGTACCGGAAGCCATACTATGACCAGGGTAGCCCGTCACAGACCTACACCATGTAAGTTTAATTAAAATTGCCTTGAATGTCTCGCCAAGACATGATTTCCCCATTATAACCACCCACGTCATACTCGTATCACTAATTACATAAACAATTATCATTCTTGTGACAGAACTTAAACATTTCCTACTTCTGGATGGCTGATTTCCTGGTTTTGTTCTAGTTTCTTCATTAAAGAGGCACGGGACATGTTGGCCTACATAACAGGAGTTAAAGTGTGAAACTGCTGAAAAGGGCACAATGTGTACTTAGAAAATGAATGACCTGTGCTGGCAGAAATATGGCCAGATACAGAATGATTACAGTGCCATTGCCGCAAGCAGAACACTGCATTTTACATAAAATGTATTGCAAAGTGTTCTGCAGTACAGAGTGCTGTGTTTGTAAATGTCATACATGTGTGACTAATGATCTAACCAACATCGATGGTGGTAATTTTACATCTCTAAATAGATATTTGTATCACGATCACAAAAACGGATGTATGCACAAGAAATCAATACACTTGTTACATTTGATTTGTGGAAGATCATTAAAAAGTCATGGAAGGAAATGAATATTTGTTGAATTCCTCCATATGAAATCAAGGGGTCAAATCAAAGACAGATTTCTACTTTAAATTCCATATGATATCCTGACCCCATGATTTCTACTGAACCTTCATTTGATGTCCTTGACCCTTTGATTTCTACTTGACCTTCATATGGTATCCTTGACCTCTTGATTTATACTAAAACTTCATATGATTATGATGTCCTTGATCTGACAAATCTGAATTTGATTTCAGTTCCGTTGTGATCTTTTGACCCACTTGGTGTTCTTTTGACCTTGACCTTCATCATGTGTCCTTCACCTTTGCTCTTCAGCCATAAAGGAAGAAAAGCAACACCAGCAGTTGATGAATGGCATTATTGGAAATGTTAAACCAAAAAATCATGTTGAATATCATGAAAAACTTGTCCTTCCTGATGCTGAGAGTATGTATGCTAAAGAATAAGCATCCTGATTTGACTTGATTGATTGCTTGTTCAAATAGTTGTGTGTCATAAATAATATTTTCTTGTGTGGTTTTTATGTTTGATTCCAATAACAATTTTTCAGTTTGCAGGGAAAAGCATGGACAGAGGTTATCATAACTGCTTGCCATAGATTGTTGTTCCATAGAAATCGAGCCTATTGTGACACCTTAATTAACCTCAACCATTTTTCCCCTCGTAGTATTACGAACAGTTTGCTCTGAGGTTGTAGTACAAACCCCATTAACTAGGCTATTGGCTGTCTAACTCCTCACAGATATTGGATATATAAGTTAAACCACTTCATTGCCATGTAATTTCACAATACTCCTTGTTTACTAATCCAGGTTCACCCTCAACTCTCCTGGCCTTGACATTTGTTTCGCTCTGCATGTATTGACCTATGACCTTGACTCTTCAGGCATCAAGGTCGAGAAACAGCATCAGGAGTTGATGGATGGAATTGAACACACACCCTCTTTAAAACATGCTGAAACTCAGGAGAAAAATCCTCTTCCTGATGCAGACAGTATGTACTAGGTGTTGTCTAATCAATGTTGCACTGTTTTGTTGTTGTGCATCAGTTCAGTATAATTTGTCTGCCATTGCTTTCTTTTTCATTCCTGACATTATTGGCTTTGACAAATGGTACCCCGCTTTAATGCTGTTCTCGCTGGTTGCAATTGTCCATAGGTGACGCTTGAATGCTCAACTTAAAGCTGTGGAGTTAGAGATTCACATGCAGAGTTGTATATTGTTTCATGTCATGTAATGGTAATATTTATTGATTTTATCTGCACTGCATGCCTGACAACTACTGTTTTACTAAGTTTTCAGCCCCAGATTTTATGGATGAGTTAGTGTTACACATATACTGGAAGTTTCATACTTGTCTGTAGTTATCAAACTGACCAAAACTTGAATCTTTCTTGCTTGTATCTCTATGACGATCGCCCATTTGTCCACATATGAAAAGGATAGACACCATTCCTTGTGCTGTGCTCTAAATCTCTGCCATCCAGCAGGGCCTGAAAGCTAACTTACAGACGTTCCTGACTCATTGTCTTTACCTGACCATTGTCAAAATACATGTACATGTACGCTTTGCTCTATCCAGCCCCGATTGATATTTTGGCAGGGCGGTTCAATTTATCATGCAATTTCTTTTGCAGCACTAAAATCAGAAAAAGCCCAACATAATGTGTTGAAAGACATTGAAGGATTTTCTGGACAACTCAAACATTCTGAGACACAAAAGAAAAGAACCCATTGCCAACAAAGGAAGGTGAGTCAGATATGATAAAATTTTCTGAAACTGCGTTATGACTGCATGAGTTGGGCATCCTATTCTGTTATTGTAGCCATTCTGTGCATCGAATTAAATTTGGGATTTGAGGAACATCATTGATTGCTGAAATTGGATTAAACTGCACCATTTCTTTCTGTTGACAAACTGTACCCCTATCTTTCAGACATTGCTCAGGAGAAAGCAGCATCTTAAATGACTTCGCACATCACAACGATGGCAACTATGCATTATACACCAGATGTAGGAAGCAGACATGACTATATTTGCATGTAATTATGGTATATATCCTTTGCTAGGTTCCATGTTAACCAATCAGGTTAAATAGGTTACTGGCTAACCATATCTTTGTAGAACTATTCAGCGAATATTGTTATGATTTTATTGCAACATTGGGAGATGCATATCCTAATACCGGTATTAGACTATCATAACTCTTCTGATTCCAATACAAGATTAATGTTTAGATTCCTGGTACACTTAACAGAACAGCTATATTTTCCTTCTACCAGGTATTTTAGTTAATCTCACCTCAACTGTACCGGGTACATGTAGTTCCGTGGTTCATTACAGCTGCTATTCTGAACCTTTCTTGCCGTAATAATTACCAGATATGAGAAGTCCTTATCTTATGTGATTTTGAACTTGTAATTTTTTTATAAATTGTGCAATTCATCGACATCTGACGCTGGTTTCGAACCTAGTCTGTGTCCTGACTGAATGGACCAAGTCCTTTTTTTCTACATGTTCATGTTTCTTGTCTCATAAGGGTTGTTTGGAATATAATACAGGCCGGTGCTGTTTCTTATACTTATGTCATTTTACCTGTTCTGAGCAATGTGATTCTTGCTGTGGAAGTGGCCGCAAACACCTGGTATGACGAAAGGATATGTGTGGAAAACCACTCACAACTTTGTTGGGCAACCTTCAGGACAGGAAAATCTTGGCTCTTCAGGATATTTCCCACTTCCATGGACGAGAATGGCAGAAGCTTTCTCCATCATGTAATGTACTTACTCCATGTACAGATGTTAGTGTTATCTTTTTGATGGGGTATCATGAGCAAATCAAGGATTTTCGAAAGGATGACTGGCCTGTGGTTGGCAAATGGACAAACAATTTAAAAGCTTGTTCACCTGTTATGGAAGCAAACTACAGGTCAAAGAACCAGTCACAATCAGACTAAAAGAGGGACTCTATAACTGGAAATATCCTTGATTTGTCTTTCTGGCTTTGATATTGACCATTGTAAATACTTAGTTGTGCTACATGAAGATTTTCAACTTGTTTTATTGTGATAATGTGCTAGATTGAGAGGGTACAATGTCATTGGATCTTTAAATAAGCAGATTTTCATTGGAAGTTTTGCCTTGGTGGAGGCAAAAGAGAACACATACAATCTTGATAGTTTAGTTGGTCCTAGATTGCCATCTGCACTATTCAATTTGCCAACTTGGCATTGAAGTTACCTCTAAGGCCTACCTACCCTGGCAGTAATAAATCTTGCTATTTCGGGACTAAAGCTTTGACTAGGTAATAAAGTACATGTAGTTTGCTTTATCCAAGTTTTCAATGGCAATTTTCAAATCAGGATGTCTCAACTTTTTTCCAAGAGAGAAATGGAATTTCCTGCTAATAAATGAAGTGCCAAATTGTCACCCATAAAACTGACGCACATAATATAAGTTGTTCTGCTCTTGGAAGATATACACAAAACTTTGGCCTAACCTTACTATTTATAACTGCTGTTTTTGTCCAAGAAGATCGATCTTGATCTATTGCAATGGTATCGATTGCGAATGAGGTATAGTACTGTAAACAAGGACATAAGGAACAAAGGATGAACCCTGCTTCCTCCTTATTCTCGGGTACGTTAGAACAAAAAGGAGGCCACCGGTGAATGGGTTACCCATTTATTCTTTTCTAGTCCTTTTAGTTTATGACCTTTTATAGAAATCTTTCCAGAGACCATTGAAGTCAGGGAAGAACTTCCTCTTTGACAATCTTTTGCCGAGCCATTCCAGCTAGACATTTGAAGGAAAGGCTTTTTTCCATAATGTAAGACGGTGCCATCTTGAATAAACATGTAATTAATTGGTAAATTACAGTTTGTTTCTCCTTCTTTACATGTCCTTGCCCCTCACCATCTTTTAGTGAGGAGAGCATGCTTGCAGGTGCAGTAGTACAATGACATGGAAAACTACCATTTCCAGACTTTTGAACTTCGGATATGCCTAAAGCTGCGAATCCACTGTCGCGATTTTGGCTTGAGACGGGGTTGCGGTCCCTTGCGATCACCATATACGGCAATCGGAAGTCCTTATAAGGTAACCGCAAGGGAACGCAACCCCGTCTCAAGCCAAAATCGCGACAGTGGATCACCCGCTTAAAGGTCCCTCTCCACGTGAGAGTTTTCTCGCAGAAGTTGGCTCACAATGGGCAATTCACCATTATTTGTTCCTCGCGGCTTACGCTGGGACCAATGACATAAACAGTTGCTCACAGATGAGTTGCCCATAGAGAGCCAACTTGCACGAGAAAACTCACGTGGAGAGGCGCCTTAATGGAGATTCCTTCAGTCCTAAGGCCGGGTTCACATAGAGGTACACGGTATGTGGACATGCTGGCAAACAAAGGTTTCATGGTCATGAACCCTTTGTTAGGCCATTGTTCGTCAGTGTATACCTCTATGTGAACTCAGCCTAATGGAGATTCCCTTAGTCCTAATGGATGGGGATTTCCTCAGTTGAGGAAAGTCTTCAATCTGTCCAGTTATATTTGCAATGTTGATCTCGCAACTTATCAATACCACTTAACCACAAGCAGCCCCAATCTGGTATGTCCGATCTCCCTATTATTTGAATCAAAGTCCCAACCTTTGGTGGTGTCAATGTTATTGAAGCATGTCCACTGCGACATTGGGTCATCATATGAATAAAGCCTAATAAATGCTTTTACATGAAATTTGCAATACAAATGCACTAGGCAATGCTGTACAAATCTGAAGTAAAAGTGTTTGCTAGTCTTCATTCATAGGCCTATGACCCATTGTGGAGTTGCCTTTGTGGTCTTGTTCCACGTTGGATTGGAATATTACTGGACATTTTGAAAAAATTCTGTACCAAGGTGACTTCCTTTTCTCCATTGAGTCTTGACAAGACCCATGTCCAGCATCTTTTGGCAAGAAATGATAACAAAGTTTGATATTTTATGAATGTTTTGTATTCATTATTTTCATTAGTTACATAACAAAGTACGATACATGCAGTAAAAAAGAAACATGGTGACTCTAGGGACTCAATTCATGTTCTTTACTACTCATGCAACCAGTCCGCACTGTGCCCCCACCGAGTTCATCAGGCTCACAATTCCAACATCCCAGCCCTCGTGAGTTCTATTTTTTCTGCTCCCCAAATAAATATCAGATTCACAGGATTCTAATTTTCCTACAGAAGGAAAAGCTGAGATTCTTTTTCATTGCTCTTAATGTACTACATGTTGAGATTTATTGTTGAGATTTATTGGCTATAGTTTTATGAACTGAGTCAAGTTTTTCGCATTGGGGGATGTGAATCAGTCTATATGTACATTCTTTACTGGTTCACAAAGAAATAACAAGGCTGGTCAGTCTTGGTCCCAATACAAATCTCCCCTGGCGACCAGGTTGGTTGTGGAATGTGACATCCATCCATTACAAGCATGGTTTCTCTCGTGGGGTTCAGATTTTACCTAGCTCGCCAAAAAGCGCAAACATGCCTAAACATTAGACCCCCCCATAAACTGGAATATGCAACTACTATTAATTTTTGTTAAATGAAAAAATTGAACCCATCCTGATGATCTCCCAAGGAATTTAAATCAGATGTGTATTTCATCAACCCAGTAGCCTACGTCATGAAAAAATTCATTGTAGCAGTTCTGTGAAAGTATCTTGTGCAGCAAATAATTTTGAAAGCAACTTTTAGCTCTCCCAGGTCTGATCAGATCCCATGTCCTCTACAAGTCCACTTGGGCCTTGGTGTTTGATTTGGCCACGAATTCCTCCATCTTATCCCAATGAAGAATCAGACTTCACGGATACAACAAGGCATTACACTCCGACAGTCCACACAGCATGCAGAGCCCATCCACAGAGTCCTTATTGTCCCAGATTCATTTCACTGCTCAGAATGTGCACAGCAGCAGGTTCTCTCCCCGACAAGATTAACGACATGGGCTCGAGTTTTAGAAACCCCTCCAGAGAACTTGTCATTCAACATGATGACAAACAGGTCTTTCGGAGCACTTGAAGGAAAGCCGTCTGCTAATCTTGACAGGGTCGGATACCCTGGATGTCGAGGCACAACCAAGAAGTCGACTCACGAGGAGTGGCCCATCAAACAGTCCCCAGTACGAAATCCGAAGTAGATGTTGGCAAGAAGCATACCCAAGGGAGTTAAAAGTGGCATCCTTGAGATGATGATGATGATGATGATGAATATTCTTTTTGTTATGTTTACATGTTGAATATACAGGCGACATCCACACTATCACCTCATGCTTGCTTTTCCTGATCGATTGCTGGAAAGAAAAACCAGAAGGATTTAATGTGGCGTTTGAAACCAAGGAAAACGTCCTAGGGATCTGCAGACGTGTCGAACAACCCCTTTGGGCTGGCAGTGAAGATGCCCGGGCCCTTGCTGTGAGCGGTGACGAAGGGAGGACGCGTAAGGCCGGGTTAACAGAGGTACATGACGGTATACGGACACGTGGGCGAACAATGGAATAACAAAGGGTTCATGACCATAAAACCTTTGTTTCCCCGCGTGTCCGTATACCGTGTATCTCCATGTAAATTCGACCTGAATTTCTCATGGCGTTATTGTTGGTGCAAAATTAGCAGAGGTGCTGATACTGACTTTTCCTTTTGCGTCTAAAAAATCTCATTGAGGTCACTTACTTTCTTTTGTAGGTAAAGGATTCTTTTCTTGTGTTTCCGTCTTCTTCAACTTGCTCTTGTCGAATTTCGTTACTTCAGATACGTCGGGCTTGTCAGACATGGTGGCTGGAAAGAGAAAATGGCAGTTCACTTTATATTCAGAAGTCGTGGTAAAACCTAGCCTAAAGAGGCGTCTGAATTTTGGGTTGCCTGGGATGACCCGCTGACAGACGGCGCGGAGAGACGCTAAACCGCGGACTTTACGGAATCGTTCGCATAATATTCCGACCTGTTTCTGTCTCATTATTAAATCAATAAATCGCGAAGGTATCGATGCCTAAAGATCGATCGTCAATCATAATCACCCGTATCAATATCAATCATATGTTTGTCTACCAATCACGTGCACAAGGTGTACCAAAAAGCACACGTCTGTCTCTTCCGCCTCGATGGTTTCTCGACGTGCCTCTGCACAGGTGTAACGTTTTTTCAGTGTGGCCCCTTTCCCAGTGTGTTCCAAACATAGAGTCACACAGAAAAATGGCCACAATGAAAAACATTACAACGGTTCCGAGATTGTCCAAATTAAGCATCACCTCATCGCAAACATTCACGAATTCCAATATACACGTAGCAAAACTAACTATTGGGAAGTTCACTTGCATTATGGCACTTATTGGGCATAAACATGAGACAAAGCAACATAATATCAAGTAATATTTCCCGCATATAGGAGGATTTTGTCGGGAGAATTTAGCCCGGCTGCATAATCGGATCTAGTGTCTTCGGCAGGTTATTTTTTTTCATGTTTGCCAGTCTTATGCCAGTGTGGCATGTTAAATCAGTGTTACTACTGAAGCCCAAAGACATGAAACAATAGACATCTGACTGTTATCGGGCCTAGTTGGTAAAATAATATGACATCATAAAGACATCATCGACACTTCAAACATGTCAGTGATATCATCGCAATGAGATCATGACCCAAGGTTGTTCTATCCCAGCCATGCCACGATACAACCCCAAGTAAATTCTTGGCGATCTGATAAAAGTTGATATACCTTCTGCAATCAATGATAAACCCATTGTCAGCTTCAGGTATCATTCTATTATCTGCACACTCAGCTGATGACATGTCGATCGGGCATGTCTGGCGCATTTTTAACTTCGAGCTTTTCTAAGAAATAATCTCACGGACTTCCTCCTGGCACAGATAGAGGACCTAGTCATCTCAAAGCTATTCCGATAATTCAATAAATTTTCTCTCCACAAGATAATTCTCAGCCAGACAAGACATTGTTCTCAGCTTCAATAGCTGCACGCGTCGTTGTCATTGCTTGCTCTCGTCCTTCATCGTGTCCCCGTGCAGACATTGGCTACTCCAAAACAAGAGGCCCAAGGGCCTGGCGCTCAGCTGATTGTCTGCAGGAAGTTGTGGGTGTTTGATTGGAAAGGGACGTTTGGGAACATGGTAAGGCCGTGGATAACTTCTGGTGAAACCATGTGCTGTTCCAGACATTGCAAATATTTATCAGTAATGTGCATTTCAGCAAGGTTTCTCCAGGCTGGGAGCTGGTGATGTTTGCTTCAAGAAGGGTAATCAGGGAAGAGGAAATAAACTGTGACGTACCTGTTTACTTGATGCGTTGGTCGGAACCTGAAAAAGAGGAAGAGGAGCGGAATGGTAAACAGATGACTCAGAGACTCCGAGAGCTGCTAATCAGAGACGGGCGGGTGTTTGCAATTATAAAGCGGAAAAGTGCCCTTTGCCCAACCACGTTTTCCCTTCCACACTGACGATTGGCAGGCCCGGGCAGGGGAATCAATTTTCTTTGCAATCACACTAGATTATGAATGCCTCATCAGTTCCGGATAGGCACTTTGTAAGGCCTTGGCCTATTTTGTTACGTGTACAGTTTTAAAAAGATGCAAAAAGGTTGTTTTCGTTCAGTTAGGCCCAATAGCGCAGAAAGATCAGCCTACCATGATGAATCGATTCGTTGCACAAGGTCAATACTATACTACGTGTTATGTAGTTAAAAGCTTGTCATGACTTGCGCACAAAGTTTAGCCTACCATGAATCGAATCGTTGAGCAAGGTCAATATATTACTGTCATGCAGTCATGACTTGCACCATATTGCAATTGAGGAGAAAGTTTATTCCTTCATGATAGTGTGCAATTCTTTGATTACTTGACGGCATCGTCAGTGCAAACATCTGTAATTTTTGTCGGGGAATGTCAAAATACGCCGAATAATGAACCTCAGATGGCGCCAGAAGTCGGACCATTAGGCCCTGGCAATAGGGCTAGGCGTGTCACCCAGGTGCCAAAACAATTTGCTCTTCTCTCCACACTATGAATCATGATAGTTCAACATCCAGTTATCAAAAGATCCGTAACCGGTCAGACTTGCTCATTGCATTAATCATGTAATCGGCATCTCCTCAAGCAGTAGTCTGCGTCTGGGGTCAGATATTGACGAAATTAGTCAGCCTTGCATGACGTGTGTGAAGATCCGGCATCTCATCCTCCACACACAAATGTGGCTCACTTGTGCCAGGCAACAAAAATCGGTATTTAAAAATAAGACCCACAACTGGTTCGGTAGAGGCAACATAATCATTGTGTATACATGAGAGCACGACTATAAAATTACATTGTAAAAATTTGTATCTTCCTCATTGGCATTGGGCATTCATGGCGGATATCTCATGCATGTTTCATTGAATAGAACTAGAAATCGTGAACCTTCGATAAACTATAAGATACCCGCGTATTATTCGTTTATGAACAAAATGCATTCTCCAGCTGTCTCATGACATACTTCCGGTTTCCGCCATGTTGTGCCCCACCCTTTTCATTGTCGTCTGCTATGTCTGAACTGGCTGTCGGAAAGCCATGCGAAATGGACAGACACTGATCCGGTTCTCAGTCAACAACCCCGTCTGCTCTGGCAAAAGCCTCTCTTCAACTAATGGCAAGTTTGTCCGATGGACTTACCGCCAAGGAGACAACGCCGTGTTCGAGAGAAGCGACAAAGGGCAATTTTTTTCGCTGCTATTTTTCATAATCATGTCTGGGTATTGAACATCACACAATTGTAAAAGGTAGCATGCAAATGACGACTACAAAATGTATTTTGCATGGTTCTAGCAAACGACAAACTGGGTGTCTGTAAAATTTCAAACAGGCCAACACGAACGTCACCGTTGCCCCTACCATTGCACAAGTATACAATGAACAATGTAACTCCTTATTCTATTATGCAAATTTAATCAGACGGCATTCTGTCAAACCTTTTCGTTGACATCTAATAAATAAACCTAAAGACTGATGGGTAGTGAAATAGGTCACCTAAAATTCCCAAAATACCTGAGAAACAATAATATTCCAAGAGTATATTCCGGATACAAAAGAAGAAAGTGTACTCACTGGAAAAGTCCTCTGTCTAGGCACTATTTGCTATGAGCCGATGAATGCTACCGGGCGTTATCGATCCAGACTTTATAGTCCGATCCGCGCCGGCGCAGTCAGTCTAGAGTGCGATTCACTTGACTGAAACACCAGCGCCGCCGTTCGATCGCCAAGATAGATTGAAGTGGCTCAGTGAAGCAATGTTCATTGGCACACGGATCCTTGCATTGTCGTATCCGGAAAACTAGGGACAAACGGACTGAAAACGGATCGGATCCGTGTGCCAATGAACCGTGCTTGAGGCAGCTAACTTGTTCCAACGTGAAGATTCGCTGGCGCACGGATCCCGCCCGTTTCCAGTCCGTTTGCCCCAAGTTTTCCGGATACCACAAATGCAGGGTTCATCGTATTGACTTTTGCGTTGTCGTATCCGCAAAAAATAGGGGCAAACGGACTGAAAACGGACCGGATCCGTGCGCCAATGAACCTTGCTTAAAGCCTGTCAATTTTTGATCGATTTTTTGCGGACCCGTTTCGGACAAAAACCCGTGTGCCAATGAACCCCGCTTTAGACATAGACCGAATCCAGTGGCATCCCACGAATGAATTAGACTTTGCCAATTCATTAAAACAACGAGGACAAAATAGCACTGTTTACGGTATCATTATGAACTGCTCCGGTGTAATATTTTTCATTACTCCCCACGTTTGCCAATCCCCCTAACAAAAAGCAGACGGCAACAATCGGGGGAGGCACTGGACTGCCTGACTTACAAAGTTCCACGAGTTTAATGGATCAGTAAATCAGTGAATCAAACAACGATTCAATCAGTGGGTCATTGGATTACTAGATCATTGGATCAATATGAAATAGAAGAATAGAATAGATAAATGAATAGACAAATGAAAATAAATAAAAAGTAACTAATAATAAATAAATAGGATAAAAGAATAAAAATAAACGTATAATAAATAATAACATAAATATATTTTATATTATAATAATAAAATAAATGTGATTAAATATTTATTATATAATAATTAATAATAATCTATTTAATTTATTATTTATTATCATCTATTACATAAATGAACAATAATAAATGAATAAACAAACAAACAGCAAGTTATTGGTTTCTTTATTTTTTATTATATAATAATAAAAATAAATAATAAATGAATAAATAGTAAATTAAATAGATAATTGAATCAAGGGATCATGGATCATAGGGATTTATATTGGGCCCATAATTGGATCAATGGTTCAATGGATCAATGGATCATTAGGTCATTGGGTAGATCATTGGAACAATCGACCATCCGTCCAGCCAAAGACTCATGGTCCTCCGCCCCGCCCCCCCCCCAACTGGTCTCCTGCCATCGAGGCGCTCAGTTAGTACTCGTATGGTGAAGAGCGTTTCAAGAGCTGGGAACCAGTCTGCCAGCCAGAATTCCGATATTGGCACAAGCGACATGCGCAGTAAGATGCGCATTCGTAAAATCGCAGAATGGCGAATTTAGTCCAGTACTTCGAGAATTCTCACCTTATTTCTGCAGTTTTCCTGCTCATTTCTGTATATATCCCCTGTACTTCTCAATCATCAGATGGTGGAAGTTCACCATTATTTAAAATCGAAGGAAAGGTGAACATTCCAAACGATGCTGCCGATCCAAACTGGGTGACGACGACGAGAGTTCTCGTGGATGGAGGAGAACACCTCGGTTTTCTCAGGTAGGCCCATGAAAATAGGGCAGTTTGCTTCATATCATGATATACTTTTTCAAGCGTTATTCTGAATTCACTGATTGCTAGGCGTAGAATAGCTTAGCTAGGCCTGCCCTAGGCTACCCTAGCCTAGGGGCAGGGGTAGCCCCTGCCTGGCCCTACCGCTCTATCTACTACATGTAACTAGCCTAGGCAGCTATTAGGCTAAGACCAGGCCTGCCCTCCCTGTTTGTTTATTGTTACCGTGTAGTTTGATAATAGGCATTTCCCAATTTGGTCCACTGATTGCTTGAGCTCCATTATTCATTTCAGGTCAGATGGCGGTTTTACTGTCAACAACATACCAAAAGGTTCCTATGTTGTTGAGATTCTCCATCCAGCCCATATTTTTGAACCAGCTAGAGTTGATATTACATCAACGGGCAAGATAAGAGCGCGAAGGGTTAATAACATCCAAACATCAGCTGTTTCAACAGTCCAGTATCCATTAAAGTTCAGGCCAGCAGCAAATGCTAAATATTTCCAAATCAGAGAACAATGGAGGATAACAGATTTCTTGTTTAATCATATGGTAGGGGTCATTCATCTTCTGCTTTCAAACTTGCTTGCTATCAACACTGATCAATTCAACTGAACTGTGCTCCCTATATTGTGGGAATCTGTACTTTTTAGACAATATTCAGATATGATCTCATACATTTGTGGTCTCTTGTGCGTCTTTTGTGTCTAGGGACTTTCACTGTGATATTGGTTCCATTTCCATTATTATGTATATCCTGATCATATCTTTGGTCTGTTTCAGGTACTGATGATGGTGCTGCCTTTCCTTGTGATTGTTCTATTGCCTAAGCTGGTCAACACAAATGATCCAGAGACGCAGAGGGTAAGTCTACAAGTGAACCTGGTAGAAACATTTTGCAATTCTTGATATGGTCTAGAATGCCAAGAAAAAAGTATAGAATTCGTCTGTGACCCACAGGCTTTGAAGGTCAGTATGTTTGCTAAAGTATGATGTAACCTACATTAATTATCAGATTGGACAAAGAAAATATTGTTGACAGTGGAGTTTGGGGAATGGTCATGAGAGTGTTTTTCTCTTTACAGGAGATGCAAAATCAGATGAACATGCTGAATCCTAGACAACAGATGCCAGAAGTTTCAGAGATGTTTACAAACTGGTTTGGTGGTGGTGGTGGTTCAAAAAAGTCAAGCAGTGTCAGTAAAGCGAAACCACGCAAACAGAGATAGAATATGATTGGTTGAGGACTTTCTCTGAATGGGGAATGTTGGCACAACACATATATCTGTTTTATTGCCATGAAATACATCTGGAAGAACTGTTTTTAGAGATGTCTCACAAATGATACAAGGGGGCAGATTTCTCACAGATTTTCATGTTTCATGTTAGAATACATTGTAATGGTGTTTTGTGTTTCATGAGAGCACTTCTTGTGTCGTGTCACTTGGGAATAAAGGTAAATTAACAGAACAGGGACAGATGAATAATAGGGAATATGTTAGGGTGTTTTGTATTACATGTAGCCTGCTTTTGAATTAAACTGCAAACTGTACTTCAGGGGTTTGTAAATTCTCTTATCAATCAAATTGGAACAAATCTATACTATGCACTCTTACTTTTTTTAGTTTCTGTTGTAAAGTGTATTGGAGAATAAACATGTTATCACTAAATAGCTTTTGTTTTTTTGTATTTTCTTCTTGGCCTTGCTTCTTGGCTGTCAGATACAAATATCTGTCCTCATATGAAGAAAAACACCTCAGTACTCAGAGATGTGATTGCCCCAATGATCATCCCAGGTCGGCTGCATGAATCAATGCTGAATAACCATTATGTTGACAGCAAGGATCATCTGTGTGACCCTTAAATTTGGCTATGGGCAAAACCCCGACACCTAGCCGCAGAGACAGGATTTACTGCGCGGCCACTTTGTCAGCGAATCAGGAAGAGTTTATCATTTGCGACGACCACAACGTTAAAAAATGCACTGGAAAATGTACAGGCTAAATGTACGTGACTCTGCTAGGAGAATTGTTCATGATTTGACATCACGCATTCACCTGTTCACCAAAATACAGACAGGGTATATTTCACTCAAATTCAATATATCATGATATAGACCGAAAGATAAAGGTCTTAAACGTCAGAATGTATCCCAAGCCTCCTAAACAAATCGACTGATGATCGTCATCCTTTTTTTGAAATGAAACCGATCGTCGAGTCATGACCACACAGATTGCATGATGGTCGTGCTGTGTGCTGGTGTGTGCATGTGCATGATGTGTGTCAGTGATGTGTGCTGAATGAAACACAAACAGTACACTAAACAGTGCAGTGTAGTGAGTGAAAGACTCGCTCTCCCCGTCACTGTTGGTCTGCTGAATGAACTGAGCTGAAGACTGAAGTTCACTCTCTACTCTGAAGTCACCATGGTCACGAAGTCATCATGAAGCTGTCGCAGACCGCACCAGGGCTCGATCCCGGATCTCCCGCATGCAAGACACACAGGTGTTCTTCCATTGAGCCAAAAGTCCGGACGTTAGGCTCGAGGGCCTAACACCGCCTAAATCAGCATCTACAACAAAGCCACCACCATTCGGGCACCAACCATGATGAGGCAGACCATGTTCCACCAACCATGAAATCTGACTTAAACTGCTGCTCAGTCGCCAGTTTCTGTTCTGTGTCAGTAGGCATAGTGTAGTGTGTGGACAGACATGGATGGTAATGGTGAGGTGGATGGCAGCCGGCAGTAGAGTAGGCCTACACCTAGGGCCTAACGGAGATGTTCATAAGAAGTAGGCCTAACCTGTCTTCATGTAAAATAGAATTAGGCCACGACGGCGGACCAATAGGCCTATAGGCGGAGGCCTACACGGTATGGGCTAGGTGTAGTGTAGACCCTATTTTTTTATTAATNGGTTGTTATGGTTGCAAATTTTCCTTTCAAAACTTTCTAGGTGTGACCAAACTGAAGGAGTGTCTGAATTCTCTCATCCATGAGCAGCAGCAGCTGGCATCTGATGCTGCCACCACAACGCTCTCAAACATGCGTCTGGAGCAGCGACTGATTGTTCTGGAGCGCTACTTCATGGCACTGGCTAACCACGATCCCATGGAGAAGAAGTCACCAACAAGAAAGAAACAGGCTCATAATAAAAGCAACAGTAAACAGAAAAGGTAGATTTATGTCCATTGAAGGATTGTGGATGGTGAACAGTATCACTGACATTAGGATTGATGGTTGCTTAAAGTGTTTTCACATCTTTCCACGTCTGTGATACTCCGGTGTCAGAAAATGTTTAGTTTTTGTATTGTATCTGGACTTTTATGTGAAAAACTTGATCATTACAGTTCAATCAAACCAGCAGAGAAGGCGACCACTGGCTTGGCACGAGTTGGCTCCCGTGCTGCCCTAAGCTTTGCATTTGCATTCCTCCGCCGTGCATGGAGGTCTGGAGAAGATGCAGACTTATGTAGCGAGCTGTTACAAGAATCTTTGGAGGCGCTGCGGTCCCTACCAGAGGCTACGTTATTTGACGAGTCAGCAGTTTCTCCAGTTTGGCTTGAGGTTGTTGAGAGAGCCACAAAGTTTCTTAGGTAATGTCCAGTTAAAGGAGTAATGATTTGTCTTGCATTGCTAAAGGTGATGCATTGTTTTAAAAATGTATCTCAGTTTTAGTAAGTTGTGTAGCAAGACCTGTTCAGAATTGAATTGTCCCCAACTTGCTATTTCAAGTTGATGTTGTTATTAGTCACTTTTGATATATTCTATCCTACTTCAGGGATCTGAATGGTGGTGCTAGTTCCAAAACTTGCAGAGTGCCTATCCAGGACCAGCAAACAGCACTGTGTCTTCTTCTTGAGTTAGCTGTACAGCGCGGCTCACTGTCACATGTTCTCAATGCTGTCCTACTTCTATTGAGCCTGTGGAATAATAGTCGCCACCAGTTTGATAACCGTGTCAGCAACAGTTTGAACTGTGCACCGCTGGTTCCACTACTTCGGAGGTTTCAAGAAATCAAGGGTGCAAAGTCAAATAGGTTTGACTGTGGAAAATCAGATGAGGTATGTTCTGTTAACATCCGTAATTTGTAATGTAATCAGTTGTAATCGAGCTTTTGTGCTTAGTGTTACCCTGTCCTCTTCAGGTATTGGGTCTAAGAAACAAGAACTTCTGGTCTTTCTCTTCAAAATATTGGGAGGAGAAGCCATGGCCTCCCCTCCTTAATGTGTCTATGCCAGGGCAACACAGATAGCCTATTCTGCTTACCGTATAATGTATTCTTTTCATCTTCTTCAGACAAACTGTGGCATCAGTCCAACTGAGTGCTTCCTTCGCTACCTGTTCTTACCAGATGATGATGAAATGCATGTTGATTTGCGACAGTGTGCTGTTGTCGTCATGTCACACCTTGATCGCCTGGCCTTCCCATACAGGCCACCCACAGGATCACAAAAGGTAGGATGGTTTCCAAGTTTTCACATCTTGATTCCTTCCCCATCCGTTCCACTTGTGCCCATTTGGCCGTAAGAATATTCTACATAATTTTCATGTTTCAGGTGCAGGGTTCCACCCTGTGTCAGGAGGTCCTCGGTTGGGGATGGTTGATGTGGTCCGGAGGGAATTTGAACAGTGGTCCGTACATCATCGAGGCCCTGAGTGAACTTGGCAGTATTCAGCAGATGGCATGTGCTGAGAGATGTTTACTTCTGTTGACAAAGACAGGGAAATTGTACACCATGTTGTACAGTTCTGAGACACAGGTATGACATGGCATGCTTATGCATTGTGTAAAGAGTCTTAATATGTGTACAATTTGCTTGTAAGGCTTGTCTACCAAACTTGAAGTCTCCTCAATCTGTGATCATGTTTCTTTCAATTTGCAGACACCACAGCTTGTGGAAGGTTTCGGTGATAAAGAAGTGGTGAAAGTTGCAGCCCATCCTGATGGCAAACACTTCCTGGCCCTCACCAGTGATGCTGAGGTCTTTTCCTGGGGTAATGGCGTAGGCGGGAGGCTTGGTCATGGAGATAGCAGGTAGGTTCCTCAGGTTCGCCCATGAACATTGTAAATGTACTCATGTAGTGAAGTATTTATGCTTTAGCTTGATCAAATGCTTGTTGAATTGTTTCCTAATACAGTACATCAAAATTTGACTTTATGTTTTAGCTTCAAGGAGACACCAACTGTCATCAATGCACTTTCCAACAAGCAGATTGTGCATATCGCATGTGGCAGTATGTACAGTGCTGCCATTACATCGTCTGGTGAGCTCTACACATGGGGACGAGGTAACTTTGGTAAATTGGGCCACGGGAACAGCGAAGATCAGAGTGTTCCCACGCTCGTTGCCGCACTGCAGGGTCACCGGATTGTGGATGTGGCTTGCGGCAGCGGGGATGCACAGACATTGGCAGTAACTGAAACTGGAGCAGTGTATTCTTGGGGCGATGGTGACTATGGTAAACTCGGGAGAGGTGGATCAGACGGATCAAAATCGCCGAAAATTGTCGACAAGCTTCAAGGTCAAGTTGTGAACCGTGTTTTCTGTGGGGCCCAGATCAGTGTTGCTCTGACGAAGTCAGGAACTCTCTACACATGGTAGGTTGAGAAAAGGTGTTTACCTTTCTGACTGAAGTAGATGGTCTTGGAGTGCTTGGAAAATGGTCTCTAAGAAAATTTTTGAGTGCAGAGAATTCTGCAGCTTTGGTGGCTCATCAATGGGAACCCGCAATTTGGGACTCCTATTGTCCAAGATGACCAGCCTAAGTTGTACCAGACACAATCAACCTCTCCTTTTCATTTCAGGGGCAAAGGTGAAAATTACCGCCTTGGCCATGGCACTGAGGAGCATGTGCGATACCCAAAACAAGTGGAGGCTCTGGCAAATAAGAAAGTCGTTGATATGGCGATAGGCTCCATGCACTGTTTGGCCGTGACGGAGGACGGGGAGATCTTCAGCTGGGGAAGCAATGACCAGGGGCAACAAGGCGACCCCTCGTTGAGCTACAGGGCGGAGCCGATGCTTATGGCATCATTGGAGGGGAAGAACATCATTGGGATTGCTTGTGGCCCTGGACAGGTAAGGAGAGCTATCGCAGTTTAAAAGCCAATTGCAAGAGACAACTTTCAAGTGGAGCATCACCTTATCTCAATCTCAGAGCATGATATTGTCTGGCTTGATGAATAGGCCTTATGTAGAATACCTTATACTGATATCAAATGAGTCTAATACATCCTTTCCAGAGTTTTGTCTGGTCTGCCAGTGGTCAGTGGACCGTTGGATCCCGCATCCCTTTCGTGGTCGATGTGTGTAAATCAACATTTGAACAACTTGATGAACTCCTGAGTGAGGTCTGTGAGGGGATGGATGGGAGAAGTGACTGGCCTCCTCCCCAAGAGAAAGAGTGTATGGCTGTAGCTGCATTGAATTTACTTAGTCTGCAGGTACGTTGAAATTCAAAATATTCTTACAAGAAAGAGAGCTCCTTGAAGCTTTCGTTACGTTACTTTCCTGGTGCTGCCTGAACCCACATGTCTGGTCTTTTGCTCCAAATGATGTTGCTAATTAGGGGGACTGTCAAAATGACAATGCAAGATCTCAATTATTGTTGTCAAAAGTTCACTTGAACTATTGTTCTACTCCAGTTATTTGCGGCCATATCCCAAGGCGAAGATCCAGTGAATCTTGGCCTGGCACCGGGCAGCATGTTGATCTGTAGCTTGAAGCAGCGAGTCGTAGCCCTTGCCAGCAACAATGGTGTCATCTCAACAGTCCAGTCAGCAGCTCAGGCTGCCCTGCAGAACGGCTGGTCTCTGTTGCTGCCGACAGCTGAGGAGAGAGCGAGGGCATTGTCAACATTGTTGCCAACTGGAGGTAGGTTGACATGCTACATTTCTCGTGTGTGGATTGCTTTGCTAGACAGATCTTTTATGCTGAAAAAACGATTAGCAAAACATTTACTGAAAATAAATGAGTAAAATCTCTTTTTAGGTCCACGTGACATGAGCGTTTTGAGTCCAGGCCAACGCTTCATGACAGACTTACTCGTGAGTAGCCTGATGGCAGACGGAGGGTTGGAGTCGGCACTGGATAACGCCATCAAGAAGGAGACACAGAAGATTGAAGATACGTGTATGAATGTAAGTTTCAAATTATGACACTTCTTCACAGCTGGATTTATCAACATCAGTTGCCTTGAATAGATCACTCTCTCATAGAAAATTCAGTTCTTATAGTTCCTTTAATTCCCATTTCAGGAGAAGGAAACCATTGATGAATCAAATGAGAGTGAAAAGGTCAACAAAGCAACGAATGCCGTCAAGTGTGAGCTCAGCGTCCTGGAAGAAACACCCAAGGAAGATTCTGAGAGTTGTGGGATATCCCTCCTGCAGCTGATACAGCAGTTACTCAGGTGTGTGCTGTCTCTATAATACCAATACTGCATAAACTCTCCATTTTGTACTATAAAACCCTTGCTAGAAGTATTTCAGAACAACATTTCGTGAGTTGCAAGGAGCCTTCCCCTCATTAGGCCTAGTCATATCTATGGTATCATATCTTCCAGAAATGCTGCCACCCAAACTCAAATGAAACTGAACGAGCTTTCAACCGATGCCCAAGTTAAGACAGAAGATGCTGATAGAACAGAAGTCTCCGCATCACTGGATCTCCTCCTCAGGTTTCAACGCCTCCTTGTGGCCAAGTTGTTTCCCAAAGGCGATAGCAAGCATGTCACCATGACAAGTGAGCCAGGTATATCCACAGATTCAGTCATAGTCTAGAGCATTGACCATAAAGTCTGAAATTGGAAAAAGGCTTCAGTGAAGTTGACTGTAAACTTCCAATGATGAGGCATCTCTTTTATACCCAATTCCTGGATTTGTCTTGCAAGTGAATAAATTTCTGTGTGTTTTCCAGATGCTGAGTTGTTGGGTGCCGGCTCAGTGCTTCGGAAATACATCCAACTGGTGTGTAACTATGTCAGTGACTTACTTCCCATGGCGGCCAGTTTGGCTGGTTTCGGTTCCAAGAATTTCACATCAGTTGCAAGGATTATAGAAAGTGATGTGTCAGGTAAGGTGAAGTTTCCCTGTGCACTCAGGTTTCCCCCTGCTGTATACATTTACCCGGTATTCACCTGTATTGTCTGTAGAGCCAGTAATGGTCGATCTGGTTCTCAGCTCTCTACTAAACGTTTAAAAAACCTTATTTTCTTGTAGGTGTTCTCCTGCCTGAACTGGTTACATGTCTAGTGTTGCTCCAGATCCATACTCCTATGGTCCTGGATGCCGCTGGCGAGATCATGATCCTGGAAAGCTTGCTGGATATCCTGGATAAATTCAACAAACTTGCCCCTGGGTTACATAAGGAAGATCAAGAGGACTTGGCCTGGCCTGGGATTTGGGGTGAGTTGATTGTGGAATGATGTGGAAAAAGCATTCTAGAAGTAGTATCTTTCATGAATTACAGTTTGGATTGTAGGAATGGAAGGTCATGTAAATGCTTATTCTTCAGGGAATCCCATTGAGAGATACACCCAGAAAGTCAACGAAGACGTCCAAATGATTCGCAAAGCCGACCTTGAGAATCACAACAAAGATGGCGGACTGTGGGTGGTCATTCACGGCAAGGTTTATGATGTTCAAGATTTCAAGTGCCAGGCGCCATGTGGCAGTGAACGACTGATAAAATATGCTGCACAGGATGCGACTGAGGCTTTTGAAATGGCGTACCACTCAGAAGAAGCTATAGAGATGATGCAGGCTTTCTTTGTTGGACAATATGTGGATGTAAGTCATTTTGCACAGAAACTTCTACGCCAAAGATTAATTTAGTCTTTCTTACTCTTGTGTGTGCCAGAAGGGGAATTGGAGGTTTAATTGTTGGAGATTTCCTACCAAATGATTCCTTCCTGTATATTATGGAGGCAACCATTCAAGTAGGCCCTAGACCTACTCGAGTTTCTTCGGTACGTTCTGATTGTGCCTTGATTTCTTATCCGATTGCTCTCTCTTCCAGCCTGATCATGACACAGTCCAAGTCGTCGACACCAGTACAGTGTCCTCACCACTAATGGACACGGAGCGCACCCTGGCTTTGTTACTGGGTCTCCATGCCTACAGCCAGGCGAGGAGTACCCCTCTATCACTGGAGGAAGAGGAGTACAAGCACTGGCTGGAGTCACCCTTCTCACAGGGTGGTTTACAGGTCCTTCAGCCACAGAACCCTTTTGAGGAAGAAAAGGGAGAGAGTAGGACGCCCAGTTCTTGTACCACAACTCCAGGTGAGTGAAGATGGGCCCATTTAGTGCCAGGATCATTTGTTACTCGGCCATAATTGACGTGGTATGACCACAGTGTAGTGAACTCAAGTTGTATGGCACAGCCTGTGCTGGCCATGGAGGATAGCTTTATGACTGAGTGGTTAGCCAGACAATAAATCATATGAATTTCAGGTGTGACGCCGACAACCGAGGCGAAGGCACCCCCTCAATATCCTGACAAGGAGACTTTCTTCGAACGTGAGCAGGCACAGTTTGATATCGCTCGACCATTCTTGGTGGCGTTATCAGAGAGTCGTGTCCAAGATGATCATGTCAAAACGTTCTTGAGCTTCGTCGAGCGCTACAATAAGAATCACCACCTGGTCACACCGATAAGTTTCCCACCTGACCATCCGGTGGAGGAAGTTGGACGGTAAGTTTGTCACTTTCATCTTTTTCCATTCGCTTACATGATTTGTCCAAGAGGAAATATTGTCATTATTTTGCAAAATCCTGCAAATCTCTGGGGTTATTTGGGGCAAGAAAGGCAGCTTACTGAAAACAAAATGTACACTGGATGTACCTATACATGTACACTGCCATGTCATAATGTACACGGGTATTCACAGCCATGTCAAAATAGTTTGCAGGTTCTCATCTTACATTTCCAGACTCCTGATGGCCGTTCTTCTTAAGCACAATGACCTTGGTCATGTTGCCCTCTGTCTGGTGGAAGATGGCATGGAGGAACAACACCAGACGCTTCCCCGTGCTGTTGCCGAGGTCTGTAGGATAGTGTGTCAAGTCAAGAGATCACTTATCAAGGTATGAGACTTCTGTACTTAGGAGAATTCTGATCTCTGTATTGCCTTCGTTTCTTTGTAATCCCTAGGTTCCTAGCTGGATCCTACCTCTCAAAATTTGTATGTTAACTTTGTTGTCTTGTGTCAAGAAAGATCAGGAATAAGTTTCTCCTATTTCAGGTTCACCAAGATCTAAACCGCTCGTATAAGGAGGTGTGTGCACCAGTTCTTGAACGATGTCACTTCTTGTTCAACGAGCTCCGCCCATCAACTGGGAGCGAAGTTCAAGCAATGTCCTACTCCAAACTTCTGAAAAGTTCGCCAAGGTGGAAGAGTGTAGTCAAGAAAGTGATCGCTGACAAGCAAAAATCAAAACGTAAGTTGCGAAAAGTGATTCCACCAACAATAATCTAGCCGTCATGGATTGCCAGAATCTCATGGTTATTATGCATCAGTAACATTTACATTTTTTTCTCTTCCCTCAGGCCCTGCCAGCGTTATTGTTGAGGAGGTGAAGGATACTGATGGGGCAATAGGTGGTGCTGCTGATGATGATGAAACAAAAGTAGAGGATATTGTCCTTGACCTTGAACAAGAGCAGCCAGTTGAGAAAAAGGAGCCGGATGTGCCAAAACCTGTGATCAAGAAATCTGGGGTAAGTTTCTTCAGTTAGGTTGGAGCCGACTTGGATCCAGGGTTCCAGGTGTTTTCTCCCTGGAATTTCATCCTAGACCTCATCAGTTTCGCTCTTTATTCTGGACACCTTTTCCGATCAGTAGTACATGTAGTATTAAACCCTTTCTTCAGAGTGCCTGGGAGCCAATAGTCACGACAGTGCTGAACCCGAAGAAGTTTTCATGGCTCAAACAACGACTGACGGGCGCCTCATGGGACATGACATTGACCAGTAAGATTGTTGAGTTTGTCCTTCATGAGCATCCTATAGACATTGAAAAACTAAGGAAATCTCTACATCACCAGGTAAGAAAGAGTCAGTGTTTTCAAATTTATGATGTTCAGTTGTGTTTCTGTAGTTTTATGTAATTTTCATTCAAAAACTAGCAGTGAGATCAGTCTGTGCGAACTTTACATGTCGCTAGCCCTGAATAATGCTTCAAAGTGTGTGTCCTGTATTCCTTATAGGTTGCCAGAGCTGAGTTGCGTCTACGTGGCATCCAGAATATACTGACACTACTCCACAAGACTCATTTGATTCCGTCAGTTAGATACGCTCTACTGTGCGGGTGGCAGAATCTTCTGAGAGTTGGAAAACATGCTAGGTGAGTCATCTTCAAAATTTGAACAGTAAAAAGGACCTCTCTATTCAGGACACTTTTAGGACCAACAGATGTTCTTAATTGAAAGGTGTCCTGACGGAAGGGTTAAGAAATATTGCAGTAGTGACCCCTTCTCCCTTCCTCTCCAGGGAGCCACTTCCTCACTGCCTGGCCAACATCAACCTGATCCCACCATGCGATCGTGTCCTCCTGGAAATGACATTTTCTGAACTGATACGCTGGGCTGTGATGACCTTACGAAAGTCTGTCGTCGAGGCAGATATGTTTTTCCGTACGCGAGGAATTCACCCATGTAACCCTAATGATAACAACAATAAGGTAACATCATAAATGTGCTTTTGGATAATTCGTCTGAGTTTATTGTGATTTGTCAGATTTGAATTTTTGCCTAAAGGCCCTGCTCTTCGTGAGAATTCTCTCATGATGGTGAATTGTACAATCTTTTTTTCCAGGAGGGAATCAGTATTGGCCTGTTGCCGTCAGCACGCTTCCTCATGTCCGCCATCAGCATCCTGACCACTGACCACCAATCAAATGGCGTCGGCCTCCTTCTGAATTCTTGCATATTGGCGTTGACCCAGAGTATCCTGAGATTGACTGGATCTGACCCAGACAGTGTTCATCAAGACATCAACATGGAGATGTCAGCAGTTCTTGAGGAGCCACGGCCAAAGAGGCAACCACAAACGGCACCCGTAACTGGAGCTGATCTCGCCGCACTGATGAAGATTGGCACAAGAGTTGTCCGTGGAGTTGACTGGAAATGGGCTGACCAGGTAAAAATTGAAAGCTTCATCAGGGCCTAGGAACAATGTCAAGTGGCGTTTCATAATGATGCGGACGCCATGGCTTACGTCTTTGATGTCAAATTTTGTGATGTTTTAGGACCGATAGCAGGCGGCCTCTAACGGCAGGAAAGTCTCCCGTTAACATCACTATTCAACCTTTCAGGATGGTCCACCCCCAAGCATGGGGACTGTTATCGGTGAACTCGGTGAAGATGGATGGATACGAGTCCAGTGGGACACGGGGAGCACGAACTCCTACCGCATGGGTAAGGAGGGGAAGTATGATCTGAAACTGGCTGAGCCGCCAATGATGCCGGATAATGAGGATGAAGATGAGGAGGAGTTGGAGACAACAGGTAAGTGATGCTGATATCTATGTCTTCATTTCCTTTGTTTGTTGGTCTGGACTTGATGGAATATCAACACAGTGAAAAACAACAAAATCATTTGCTTTCAGTGACAGAAACTTTGAAGACAGAATGCCGTCACCCGACATCGCTGGTGCGTCGGTCATCTCTACAGTTCCTGCGTCTGATCGCCATAAGTACGAGTATTCATTCTGAAGATATCCAGAGAGAGGCTGTGAGCACGATGTGTGGCCAGTTGCGGAATATTGTCGAATGTGGATGTATGGACAATGCAGGTAGGCGACATCAGTTGACTCGCTACAAATCGTGATTCATTGCAGGCACATTCATCCTGTTTGTCATTATGTGGGGAATAATATTCGGTCAACTGAGCTATATCTTACTTTCAGACAAGGAGACTTTCTCAAACACAATAGCCCGTGAGCAGCACTACACATGGGCGAACCTCGGCTTCATACAGAGCCTGGCGTCGAGTCGAGGCATCAGTCAGGCCCTCAGCACAGACAAGTGGGTGGAGCTCCTACTGAAGATTGTGGGTGACTGTAAAGATTCCTCAGCACAAGTCCTCTCCAGACAGGTGAGTCCTATATCAATCTACATGTATTCCGTTTAGGTTCCCCTTCGTAATCAGGACATCGCTTTAAACGGATTGCATTCAACTGTGTCACGGTTTTACTGTGATTCATAAAAAATGTTTTTCATCAATTCTAGTACAGTATTGTTTTTCTTTTCCAGATTCTTGCCTTACGTCTGCTCCGCACAGTGCTGCCATCTTGGGTGTACAAAACGGATAAGCAAAGAATGATGAAGTTTGTCAAGAAGTTAGCCAGTCATCTTGGCCACATATTGATGTCGTGCAGTGAAGACCCAACACTTCTTGGACAAGGTAAGAGAAGAAGTGGAGATTAAAACTTGACAAAGTACTGTATGTTTTCAAACATCGGGGTGAGAATGGTACTGAATGTCCCTGAATGCCCATGTTTATTACAGATGTCTACAGAAGCCGCAGGAGAAGAGCCCCCGTCTCGCTGACTGCGACCTACTCTAGCACGCTGGCAGAGGAACTGGTGGCCGTGGCAAGGAAGTTACACTCGTTGGATGGCTGGAATCTTATCATCAACGAATTCATCAACATGAAACTTGGGACTGTGTCTGACCTTGTGATTGATAAACCAAGGTTATTGCAGGTGAGCTTTACTTCTTACTGATGAAACTTGGTGTCTTCCCATTTGACCCCTTCCCAATAGAGGTTCTTCACGTGACGTCACAGCCCCAAATATCCGCCATATTGGCCGTCAAATGACGCAACGTCACAGCATCAACACAGCGTTTTTGACGTGGTTTGTACGTTGTTGGCATTCATCGGACCTCTTTACACTGTTCTACAGCAAGCCGTATGGATGATTCGCTTTTTTTTCAACACGGTTTTCACACCAGACCAACTACTTATGCTCAAAAACTGTGAGAGGTAAAGTGATTTGTTGAGTTGTATGCTCCCAGTGGTCTGTACGGGCCGCTGAATGTTCGAACCGAGAACAAGATGGCGGCCTCCAGGCTTCATTTTGACGGCCAGTATGGCGGCCGTGTGACGTCAGTGAAGAACCTCTATACGCCCTCCAGTGATTAGGTTTAGGGTTAGGCCGGGGTTGAGGTTAGCTGTAGAGTTTGTATGAGGGGTACCAACGGCACCAAAACTGTCTTCTAATCATTCAAATTTTCAATTTTTTGAAGATCGATGGCCACAGTCCGGAGTCTAAAGAGCAAGTCATGGCTGCCTTGGCGATAATCGGTGGTGTTGACACTCGCCCTCGTCTTGGTGGGTTAGTGTCCCATGAAGATAACGGGACAGGGACCGTCTCAAAGATCATGCAGAGCGGGAAGATTACTATACAGTTCTTCGACTTGAATGAGAGCAGAGTGTGTCGGTTGACAGAACTGTCACCAGTAAGTATATCTAATCTGTCCTTGTTAGGCTGTTGCAGTGGAATGAAAGATATATTATGGTAATACTTTTAAAATAGTACACACATAGCCTCCTCTCAATGACAGTGTGTTAGAAATAACATTTATCCATTTGCTTGCTCCCTGCAGCTACCTGTCACAAACTTCTGTGTCGAGAAGATGCCACTCTCGGATAATGTCCTCGCAACGTGGTCTACCCTGGTCACCCTGGCTGGTGCTGGGTTCAGATCTGATGGGGCACAAGGACGGAGATCATCGGTGGTGCTTGGTCCAGAGGCTACGTCCACAGGTGAGGTTCAACTCTCAAAACTGACTTTTGGCTCTTTAGACATTACTGGGCAATTTTGTAAGTAATTTTGGAGGAATCCGGAGCCCCTGGAGGAAACATTAACAGATTATTACCTGTATATTGCACTTACGTTAGTTCTTCACTCCTGTTTTCCAGACCAGGTCAACATCTCATATCTTCACAAACAACACATGAGAATCAGTCTTCTCAAAGCAGCAAGAGTGTTATTCAGCCGCCAAGATAACTTACGACAGATCCTGACGCAGGTGGCGTACTACGGACTGGAGCCAACTTCTGCGTCGACAGAACTCTTGACAGGAAGTCTGACAGAGGAGGAGTCTGTACCTGAACCTCCAACTCCTACGCTCCTGATGCAGCAGTTGATGCAGGCCGCAACGCAACCTTCGCCAATCAAGGCCATATTTTCTCGACAAGAACTGGAGGTGAGAGTCAAGTGTTAATGTACTTGGCGGTCTTGTCCATTGCCTCTGCCCCCTGGCCAATTCCTACAAAGCAACAGGCCACTATTGGCTGGATTTTGTCCAAGAGAAAACCAAACCATCAGAAAGCCTGATTGCCTGAGGTTTTCACACACTTTGAGCAAGGTAACCTGGAAATGTACTTTCCAGATGTTGTGTTGTCATGTATCAGTTATCATCTCCAGGGTGCTGCCCTTGCTGTTTGCCAATACCTCACTGCCGATGCGGGCCGACCAAGCCAGGCAGCAGACCCAGATATCTACTCCACCGATTCGGGACAAGTTTTTGAACCAGCTCCACCATCGTCGCAGCAGCGTAATGTCATGAACAGACCTCCGAAACCGAAGAAGGTGAAACCACCGCTTCCTCCTCCACATCCCACTGTGTCACAGCTGATCGAGATGGGATTCTCACGGAAGAAGGTCGACCAAGCTGTGAAAGAAGTTGGTAAGTACATACCGGTATGAAAAATATGGCTTCTGTGATTTCTCTTCTGCTGGGTGGCTGACCCCTTTCATTGCCTCCCCTCGCTCCCCCTGGCACATGGGTGTCTGTATTTCTTTGATTTCCTTACAGGTGGTAGTACACCAGGTAATGACATGCCCAGTGCGGAGGCATTGGTTGGCTGGCTGTTAGAGCACACCACCGATTATGAGAGTGCCGATACCACGACTGACTCGGACGACACGTCGTTTGCCGATTCAATGTCTGAGACGGACTCCATGTCAAGTGATTTCGAAGATTTAGAAGGGGCATTCCAAGAGGTGAGTAATGTCTTCAATGCCTTGAGTAGGTCAGTGAGAAACAGTGTAGGCCCTAATCAATCTTCTCTGATGAATTGATTACTAGTTGTGCACTCTACTTAGCTGCGAGTTCTGAAAAATCCCATATATTGAAATCCTTCATGAGATGTCTCAGGCAATCTTCCATGTTCGAGTTTTCTTCCACAAGTCGGCTCTGAATGGGCTACTCACCACTGTGGGACTTGGGCTAAAGCCTGGCGCACACGAGAGCTTCCTGTTTCGGAAAAGTTCATTCGTGGCACTTGCCTTAAGGAGGAAGCTCCCGTGTGCGATGTGATTTACTACAGATTTTCGTCATTCGAGGTGCTGCAGCCAATATCAAACCTGTTTGATATTTTTTGCCACGCCTGCACGAAGCTTCGAATCGCACCGCACATGGGAGCTTCCTCCTTAAGGCAAGTGCCACGAATGAACTTTTCCGTAAGCAGGAAGCTCTCGCGTGCACCAGGCTTAAGACTGATGACACAATACGTCTGCCTATAGTTTTCTACAACTGATTTGCCCATAGAGAGCCGACTTGGACGACAAAAGTCTTATTTGGAGTGCCAGCTTAATAGATGAATGTGGAAGGAGATATCACTAAGGACTTGAACATTGTCTTCCGACCAAGGGCCTCCTCCATGTAGGCTACTTACCCATTGTATGTGGTCTCTATTCCGTGAAAGGTTTGAGTAATATGCTTGCCTTCTAACAGATGCACAACCAGTGGGGATCCTTCATCAAAACATTTGAGGCAAGTTTTGTTACTCTAGACATTACATTGGAACCTCCCTGTGGCAGATAACTCTCCCAGTCTCCTATGTATTGGATTTTGTGCTTGTACCCATGAACTTTGACCTATCCACCTTACCTACCCACCTTTTCCTAGTTGATCAAAGGGAGAGTCTGTATCAAACCAAGGGAAGAGGTTCTCTTGTATTTGTTGCTGCTTCAATGTGATCTTGGAATGATGCTTTGGTTGGTTTGAATCTTTCTATCAACTTGTTCGTGAAAACGAGACCTTTATCTGCATGACTTTTGTCGTCTTTGATTGATTATGTTGTGAATGGAGAGAATTTTGGGACTTACTTTCTCCAGGTATCAACTGTACGTATCTAAAATGGTCTAAACTTGGTGTTATTCTGCTCAGAGTGAAGGGGCTCAAATGGAAACTATGCAGATCATCTGTTGGGGATCCTATACTGTAACTGTGATCGTGGCATGTGAAGGTAGTGGGTTTACACCTCAGTGTGCCCTTGGCTTTGACTCAGTACCACTGAATCCTGGTGAGCAGATAACCTACCAGTACCTTGGTTGGCTATAGTCCTCAGCCTGTCCTTCGTGGGCACTTTCTGACCCAGGTACATCCACCTTGTGTCGTGGGACACCAGATACAGTGTCTGTCTCATCATTAGGACAATTTAACCACAGTTCAGAAACCTTGCAAGTTAAGATTCAATGTCATTTTCTGTGCTTTATGTGGACGTTGCACTCTGTGTTAGGTCCTGCACTGCAAGTTTTTTGCCTGTTTTTGAAGCATTTTCAGCTTCACCCCAAGGCATGGTGTTAAACGTTATATGTTGTTTCAGTGTGTTGTTGTGAAAATCTTTGTTGTTTTTTTTTGTCTCCAGAAACATTGACTTCAGGAGGCTGGTAGAAATGATCATTCAATACTCAGGCAATTTATCAAAAAAATATTTGGTTGAGATGGGAAATTTGTGGTGAATGAGTGAGTTCCATTCTGTTTTATCAGGTCATGAGTCAGGAGATCGAGCCTAGCTACAAACGCCGCGGTGACTTTGTGAGTAATGATGACTACGCTATGTATATCCGTGATAATATTCAAGTTGGAATGATGGTCAGGTGTTGTCGGACGTATGAGGAGGTACACGAAGGTGATGTTGGAAGGGTGACAAAGGTGAGTTCAGGTGTAAGTGTATTTATGCAATCCAAGAGCAGATTGCATTTTCTGTTGTATTTTCTCAGAAGCAATAAGTTCTAGGGCAGACATTTGAAGAAAAGTTGTTCAGTTTAGCTTTTTGAAGTCTACTGCATGCATTCGGTTTTCTCAAAATTTTGGTTGACTTTTCACATAAAAGTGTTCAAACCAGCACTTTTTTTCAGCTTGACAGAGACGGCCTGCACGACCTGAACATCCAGGCAGAATGGAGCCGTAAAGGGGGAACCTACTGGGTCAGATATGTCCATGTGGAACTCCTTGGCTTCTCCTCACCACAGGGTGTGTACTCTTTTTTGACTTCAAAGAAAAATTTTAACAACTGTTTATGGCCTCATGGTCAATGACACATTCACAAAGTCTGTAGTTTGCACTTGTCCCTTCGGCTAATCAACTAACATTCTAACCTCCCTCTGTTTCAGAGCCAATGAACCACGGTCCACCAATCAAAATAGGGGACAAGGTTCGTGTAAAACCCTCGGTATCCACGCCCAAGTATAAATGGGGTTCGGTCTCACATCGTAGTGTAGGCACTGTGACGGGTAAGTTGTGGGGTATTGATGCCAAATTAAGCTATCAATTCATATACCGGTAGATCGTCAGGCAAGAATATCTCGAATACCCACTTCACCATAACACAATAACTCATTGATACAGTTTCTGGCTTAATGCGGTCTTCAACTGGCCTCTGCCGTTTGGTCATTTCACCTTTGGACTGCACTCGGAGAACAGAGACCGACTGCATAGTGATTTTAACCTTTGATGGTTCAAGATGCCTCCTTGTGGAAGTTCATTCGTTATAGTTGCATCACATGTTTGTCATTTTCTCCATGTTTGCATTAAGGTTTGCCATTTTTGTACTTTCAGCCTTTTCGGCAGATGGACGTGATATCATCGTTGACTTCCCCCAGCAAGCCCACTGGACAGGTGTGATGTCTGAAATGGAGCTTGTGCCAAGCACTCATCCTGGAGTCACGTGAGTTTGAACATAGTTATTTATATTTTGGTGAGAAAAGATGAAGACAATCTCTGTTGGCATCTTTTGTAATTTATTTCCCCTTGACGATTTCAGATGCAATGGTTGTGACAGCTTCCCTATCGTTGGGGCCCGGTACAGATGCAAGACGTGCCCGGTGTTCAACTATTGTGAAAACTGCTTCCAGACCAAGAGGACACACAGACACCCCTTCAAAAGGATCACAGATCCAGGTACGTAAATCCCTTGAATGGCATCGTGCTCTCCCCACAATTTCATAAGGTTCTTCACTTAGATAGATTTGTTGTGGTTGAAAGAGGAAATCCTTCATGCGTAGCTTGCATTTGCAACCTTTTGTGAAGTTAGCGGGCTCTCCATGGGGGTTACAAGAAATGGATACGGCTTGTAATGACTGCATTCTATGTGGATGAAATCCTTTATTTAGAAATTTGGGTCAGTGTCTTCAGTAGATATGAAAGTTGAATTTAGATTACCTGGTAACTTGCATTTTCAGGGAGTAATCCAGTATCTGTCGGTAAACCAGGGAAACAAAAACACAAGCAGACGCCAGTCACAAATGGTTCACTGATAGTAGACTGGCACCGCTGCATTAAGCAGATGACAGTGTCATCGAGGGAGAATTTGGCCCATCGCTTGATTGATGGAAGTGGCGGGTATTGGCAGAGCTCAGGATCCCAAGGAAAGGTGAGGGACCGACTTTCCATGATTCTTTTTCATGATAAGTTGGGAATGAGCCACCAGTTTTAAGTTTCAAACCTTTACAAATATTGTATTGAGAACCAAGGCTATGTGGCATTGTTTTTTCAATGGAATTTGTCTCATTTTCAGCATTGGATAAGACTGGAAGTCCAGCCGGACATCTTGATCAATCATCTCTTCATGAAAGTCGAACCATCAGACTCGAGCTACATGCCGTCCCTGGTGGTAGTCAGCGGTGGGGACACCTTATCAACTCTCAAGGAACTGAAGACAATCAATATCGGCATGACGGATAACATTGTTGTGTTGCTTCAGGATATCAATGAGGTATGAGTTGAGACATTGAGTTCGGATCACCAATTTCTTGTTTATCATGATTGCTTAAGCATCGATCACTGGCACATGGATCTGGTCCGATTCCGGTCCATGAAAAATTGATCAAATGGATTTCTGCCTAATAGGATGTCTGGAAAATTGGGGCAAATGGACGAAAACGGGACAGGATCCATGTGCCAGTGATTGGCCCTTTCTTCAGGACACAGCCTTCTCTTGTGTTCATTGCATACCGACTTTGTACACTTTCTGTTTCTAGTATTACCGATTCATTGAGATATCAATCCGGCAATGTAAGAGCAGCGGGATCGACTGTAAGATCCACGGACTTACAATCCAAGGTCGTCTCCGGTCAGACGAAGATGACATGGCTGCCAACTTCATCTTCTTGGCGTCGGACAATGAGGAAGAGGAGAGGACACAGACGTTCAGGAAGAAATCTAAACCATCAGGAACGAAGGAGATCCAGACCCATGTGTTCGTCTGGGGGTTGAATGACAAGGATCAACTGGGTGGCCCTAAGGGTTCCAAGGTATGTTCAGTGACTGTCCAGGTTTACCGAGCTGGATTCTGCAACCCACAGACTGGGTTCTAGATTGGCCCCAGCCTTGTGGTTTAAGTCATGATATTTGTTCATTCAGTCAGTGGACTTANACAACAAGTTGAAAGTCTCAAGGGGAAGAAGATTGTTCACGTGGCTGTGGGTGCTCTGCATTGTTTGGCTGTTACAGACACTGGACAGGTAGGTCCCTTGCTGCTGATGCTGAATGTTGACACGTGGATTTTATGCCAGAGTTCGTATTCGTCAAATCTTAATGAGATACATTTTGATCTAACTGAACAGATCCTGAGTTGTTTGGTCTTGTCTTTCTGTAGGTATATGCTTGGGGTGACAACGACCATGGCCAGCAGGGGAATGGAACAACAGCTGTGAACCGTAAACCTGCCCTGGTGCACAATCTGGAGGGGAACAAGATCACAAGGGTGGCGTGTGGATCATCCCACAGCATTGCGTGGGCAACGACGGACCTCTCCACTCCTGCTACCCATGAGCCTGTGCTGTTCTCTACTCTTCGAGATCCTCTTGGCTCAACCCTCTTAGGTGAGTCAGCTTAACCTACTTCCTTTTATCCTTGTATACGGTAGTTAGATTTTATGTCGGGTTTAGTCTCTGCATAAGTTACCTACCATTTCTTTTGACAGGTATCATGGAAGTTGTGGAAGAAACACCAATTGATCCGGCCCCAAATAACAACCAGGCGAAGTCTAACCGGCCATCCCTGGCCAAGATTATCCTCTCATTGGAGACAAATGGTGATAAACAACAGGCCCTGGCTCACATTCTCTCTGCCCTGCAGATTATTTATGCCAGGTAGGTACTTGTTTGTCACGGCAGATTAGGTCTGAATCTACATTAGACATTCCATTCAACCTTACACTTTTAGTGGGAAATTGACAACAACAGCCAGCTGCTGTTGGCTGTTGCCAAACCTGTGTGTTATCAACTTCATCCAACTATTTCAGGGATGCTGTTGTCAAATCGCTCGTCAAGGAACCAGACACAATGCCCATCACAGAAACAACGAAACTGTACACCATCACACCACCGAGCTTCACACCGTTGGTTAGCCCAGAAGACAGCCCTAGGGATAGTCAATCTGCCCTCGTTCTCGAGGACGTGACGGTCGCCATCACGGAGAGCAGCATCAATGTCGCTGAGATGACGAGCAGCGGGCACGAATCGATGCATTCTTTCCACGATCTTGCCAAGGCGTCGCCGGCGACCAGCATTGTGGCAGAGACAATAACTTCTGCTGAACAGGTCAGTACCAGTTTTGGTATTATTTCGATTCCTTCAGTTCTGTTGCATTCCTTTATTGTTGGTGTTTATGTGACAAAACTGATCTGATTTGGCAAATCACCGTTTTTCAGGTGACCAGTACGAAAGATGGCGATCCTCCATCATACAGCACAGACCTTGATGACTTCACCAAGATGCTGACAGCGGACGATGCCCGTGTACTGGTTGATCTCCTGAAGTTGGCTGTCGCTGGCAGAGCTGGAGAAGTGGGGCGACAGGCAATATCCAATGTTCTCACTGCCCTTGGGAAGACGTACCCTCAGGTAAGTTAGATTTGTTGTAGCCTTTTTTGCGTCAGGAGTTGCAGTGTTGTAAAATCACCCCCATACCTCAGATTTTCATTTCCGTGCACAATTCTGATTTCAGGTTGCAGAAATGCTGCTAGAATTGTGCGTGACTGAACTAGAAGATGTAGCCGCTGATAATGAATCAGTCCGTTGCCTGGCCTACCCCTGTGTACAGGAGAGTCCTCACCCTTACACTGATGATACCTCTCTTAGTGGTCACGTGAGAATTCCAGGAGCAGAAGGCTTGAGGGTGGAATTTGATCATCAGTGCTCAACTGAGAGACGGCATGATCCACTGACAGTCATGGACGCATCCGGGAGGACTGTATCTATCAGATCAGGTAAAGTCAATCCTTGAATGTCGTGTTGTGTTTCATGTCAAGATTTAAGCCATGCAAGGATAATTTCTTGCAAACAATTCATGGTTCTTGTTTCATTGCAGGTCGTGAGTGGTCTGACTGGTCGCAAGAACTCCGCCTCAGCGGCGATGAGCTCAAATGGAAATTCACCAGTGATGGATCCGTCAATGGCTGGGGATGGCGGTTCACCGTCTATCCCATAATGCCCGCTGCTGCTCCGATGGACATGCTCAGTGACAGGACGGTGTTGTCGCGTCCTTCGATCGAGTTAGTCATGTGTCTGCTCGATTTCAGACTGGAAGTTTCATCTGACAGAAACATCATCCCAAGACTTGCAGCTGCTCTTGCGGCATGTGCTCAGCTCAGCTCGTTGGGTAAGTATGCTCGCAAAACTCATGACTCCAAATTCACGCACAGGAGATCTTGATAACATGTGTCGTAAAGTTCGGCATTTCAAGCCCATATCTTCCCACCCTTCCTGGATTTTAAAGCATCATCCTCTTTCAGGTGCGAGTCAGCGGATGTGGGCATTGCAGAAGCTGCGTTCCTTGATCTCAACCAACTTTGGTGCTGGTCTCAACCTCAACAGCCTGTTGTCTAGTCCAGCTTTGGAGAGCCCTGAGCCTGAATCTCCTAGATCTCCATCTTTGGTGAGTATAGAGAAGAACTTCTCCCTTAGGACATCTTCAGGACTGCCACTGATGTTGTGAGAACAATCGTGAAACTGTAATTAAACCTACATGAAAAACCAAAAACTAACTGTGACTGTCCTGAATTGTTAGTGAGGAAGAATCACTTTCTTTGCAGCCTATGAATGACACTGCCCTGGCATCACTCGTGAAGAGTCTTCCCGATGCTCTCCAGCGCCAATATGAATACGAGGATCCGATCGTTCGTAGTGGAAAACATCTCATGCACAGTCCTTTCTTCAAAGTGCTCGTGGCTCTTGCCTGTGATCTCGGCTTAGATTCCCTACCAACTTGCCTAGAGGCGCACAAGTGGGCGTGGTTTAGGCGATATTGCACGGCGGCACGAGTGTCGGTGTCGCTGGAGAAGAGGACGCCACCGCCGCAAGCGTTCATCGCTGAAGTGATGAAGAAGGTGATGGAGATATCGGCGGATAATGAGCCACTGAACCGTGACCATCTGAATCATGACATCTTTAAGCAGGAACAGGATGAGCAACTGCTTATTTGGTTGAACAGGTAAGCTCAAGTCAGTTTCTGAGATGACCTACAAATTCTACGTCTGCTTCTAATGGTAGACCACTGGAACTATTGACTGGATGTTTATGTACAAAATTGGGTCTGCTCTGTGCTGTATACATGTATCATAGAACTTGACAGTCAGATATGAGTGGTTGGGATTGTGGTTAAATTCTCCACTAGATGTAATCAGTTCACCATTCTAGACGCCATTATTTGAAATTTCAGACTACCAGATGACTGGACGCTCTCTTGGGGCGGAAGTGGTCAGATCTGGGGTTGGGGCCACAACCACCGTGGACAGTTGGGTGGTGTAGAGGGTGCCAAGGTCAAGTTGCCTGTAAGCTGCGAGGCTCTGGCTGGAATGAGACCTGTACAGCTGGCTGGTGGGGAGCAGACGTTATTTGCTGTGACTGGAGATGGAAAGGTATTGTTAATTATTTGTTGATCATGTCAATTGTTAATTATTTGTTGATCATGTCATTGGCTAGGATGTAATCAAAGATCCGTTCACTTAACCTCTGACCGTCTGCACTGAATGTTGGAGAGAATGCATTGCTTCAAATCCTGCCTTAGTCACACTTTCTTCTTTTTCTTTTAGATCTATGCCACAGGATATGGAGCTGGTGGTCGTTTAGGTATTGGTGGGTTGGACTCGGTGGCGACACCTACCCTCCTGGAATCAATCCAACACGTGTTCATCAAAAAAGTTGCCGTCAATTCTGGAGGCAAACATTGCCTGGCCTTGTCCACAGATGGCGAGGTTTATTCCTGGGGGGAGGCTGAAGATGGGAAGTTAGGCCACGGGAATCGTAGCCCATGTGATCGACCACGTGTGATAGAGGTGTTGCAGGGGAAGGATGTGGTGGATATTGCGGCCGGTGGTGCCCATAGTGCAGCAATAACTGCCAATGGAGAACTGTATACTTGGGGGAAGGGCCGATATGGAAGACTTGGGCACGGAGACAGTGAAGATCAGTCAAGGCCTAAATTGGTAAGTGAACGTCCATATTGTCCCTTATTATCACCGGTTATTGATGGGGTATTACACTTTTCCAGTGTATGTGGTCCCCGGGTTGATTATGCATAACGTTTCCTCAGAATTTCCAGTTGACTCAGTGGGGACTCGATGCAGATATTCAGCCAGTTAAAGCACCACGGTATTGCCACTTTCTGTTGACAGCCAGCGACACCGACACCATTCTCCAATACTGTAGTTAAGCCTTTCGCCCCAGTGTTGGAGAATGTATGATTACACTACAATGCACGTATGTAGTAGCATGCGTGGTTTACCTAGTCGTCAATAGAGGTCTCCCTTAACGCGGGTAGGTGTAACGCAGGATTGGGAAGCAGTACTGTGGTCCTTTAATACTTTGCTTTATTTTCAGGTGGAAGCTCTTAAAGGCCACCGTGTGATAGATGTGGCCTGTGGAAGTGGAGACGCACAGACACTCTGTTTGACCGATGACGACACCGTCTGGTCCTGGGGTGATGGGGACTATGGGAAGCTGGGTAAGTAAGCTGTTACTAATGCCCGAATTTTAAAAAGAAAGTCAGCATACCTGCATGTGATTTGTTTGTACTTTTCTCTGACATAAAATGTCATCACTGTTTCAGGTCGAGGGGGTAGCGATGGCTGCAAAGTACCGTCAAAGATTGACTCCCTTCAAGGCGTGGGTGTTTGCCTGGTGGAATGCGGCTCCCAATTTTCCGTTGCCCTGACGAAATCTGGTGCTGTGTACACCTGGGGCAAGGGAGACTACCACCGCCTTGGCCATGGGACAGATGATCATGTAAGACGACCAAGACGGGTGACGGCCTTGGCAGGAAAGAAAGTTGTCCAGATAGCTTGTGGGTCACTGCATTGTGTTGCCTGCACAGATACCGGTAAGCCTAGCATTGAAATCATTGTTTTGACTTGTGCTACCCATCATCTGTGTATGACTGTGTTAAATTTCTTCCGTGATGTCTCATTAAAATTGGCCTGATGAATTTGATTGCATAAAACAGGATGCTCTGGTTTATTTCTAGGAGAAGTGTTTACCTGGGGTGACAACGATGAAGGCCAGTTAGGTGATGGAACAACGAATGCCATCCAGAGACCAAGACTTGTGGCAGCCCTTCAGGGTATGTAGGATCAGCTTTCAGTGAACTTGTACTGATCAATTCGTCAGCATTTTCTTTTGTTCGGTTCTTATGTAAATAATTTCTCCTTTAGGGAAGAAGATCACGCACGTTGCCTGTGGCTCTGCTCATAGTCTCGCCTGGTCCACAAACAAACCAGTCAACGCTGGTAAAGTGCCAACCCGAGTACCGATGGAGTACAATCACCTACAGCACCTTGAAATAGCACTTCTCCGCAACAGATTAGTTCTTTTGCATCATTTCTCCGACCTGTTCTGTCCGTCGATTCCGATGTTTGACCTCGGTGATGAGATGACCAACAAACTCCAGATTGATACACCCACTGGGGCTGATTTGTTGAGGGGAGTTTTGGTGTCTTCTGCTAAGGTACGTAAAATTATCTTCTGGGTCTCATCGGTGTTGATCTACATTGTTGCGATGTAAAAACGTCTCTCTTTGTACCTGGAGCTGAAGTAAATGATGTTAAAAAATTACCATTACAGGAAGCAGCATTCAGGAAAGTCATCCAAGCTACAATGATCAGAGATCGTCAACATGGCCCGGTGATTGAGTTGAACAGAATCCAAGTGAAGCGGTCACGCCACAAGGGAGGTCTGGCTGGCCCGGATGGAACCAAGTCCGTATTTGGACAAATATGTGCCAAAATGTCTGTGTTTGGTAGTGATAGTTTGATGTTGCCGCACCGAGTCTGGAAGGTCAAGTTCATTGGTAAGTTTGACGTGTTCTTATCATTAT
Source organism: Notospermus geniculatus (assembly GCA_002633025.1). NCBI lineage: Eukaryota > Metazoa > Nemertea > Pilidiophora > Heteronemertea > Lineidae > Notospermus > Notospermus geniculatus. The sequence goes on from NMRB01000555.1 coordinate 325,914, forward strand.
GTGTTATAACTGAAGTGGCAGAAATCACGTTAATAAGAAATTTACTAATTGATTTCTCCGTCCATTTGATTGACAGGTGAAAGTGTTGACGACTGTGGCGGAGGTTACAGCGAGTCGATTGCCGAGATGTGTGATGAGCTACAGAATGGCTCCTTGCACCTCCTGATTGTTACGCCGAACGGCCGAGACGAATCTGGAGCGAATCGAGATTGTTTCTTGCTGAATCCAACTCTGAGAGGGACGCTCCATCAGAACATGTTCAAGTTCTTAGGTATGTGAAGTTTTGAATATCGTAGCGTTTGGCTTTATTTGTGCTGGTTCAAGTTCTAGGTATGTGTTGTTTTCATAGTTGGCTTTGTTTGAAGCTACATGTAAATGTAGGTGGGTTAGTGCCAGCTCAAGAGGTTTAAGACATGTATGCACTCTCTCACTGATCATAAATGTGATACATATGAACTTATATTTGAACTTGCAGGCATCCTGCTTGGTGTCGCCATCAGAACTGGCAGTCCCCTCAGTTTGAACCTTGCCGAGCCTGTGTGGAAGCAATTAGCTGGCATGCCAATAAGTGTCGGTGATCTCACTGAAGTTGACAAAGATTATGTCCCAGGTAAGTTCTCATGTCATTGCAGACGTAGCGCAAATATACATGCAAGGGATCCGTGATAACCTGGATTAACCTTTTGTGTTTTGGAATTTCTCATGCAAGGGATTCAAGGAGCTATCTAACTAATGTCAGGAACCAGGAACTACTTTGGAGGTAGTTAGATTCACACAAATGCTTTATTTTCAATTTCGTTTCCACAGGTTTGATGTGTATCAAGGACATGGATGATGAAGCCCTGGCTTCAGCTGACATGCCATTCAGCACCCCCAGTGCTGCCAGCCACGAAGTCCAGCTCTCATCCAAATATACCAAAATCACCCCTGAAAACAGGAGTGAGTACATCAGACTTGCTCTCAATTATAGGTAAGTTGAGTTATTGTTGAATCGTCTGTTTTCTGGATTCCTAAAAAAAACAGGACTAGCATATATGAAATATGATGACCCAATCTCTCTTGTTTGCTGAATTTGATGTTTTCTGTCAAGTTACTTAGTGGGGGTACACGAAGTTAGGAAATATGGACATTTTTTTATATCCTTACATGTTCTGCATGCAGGAATAACTACATGTACACAAAAACATCTCTTCACAGGTTACACGAGTTCGATGACCAGGTGCGGTGGGTTCGAGAGGGCATGACAAGGGTGGTGCCAGTTCCTCTACTCTCCCTTTTCACGGGTTACGAACTGGAGACCATGGTGTGTGGCAGCCCTGACATCCCGCTCAGTCTCCTCAAATCTGTTGCAACCTACAAAGGAATCGATGCGTCATCATCGTTAGTTCAGTGGTTCTGGGAGGTGATGGAAGATTTCAGTAATTCAGAGCGATCACTGTTTTTGAGGTTCGTCTGGGGACGGACTCGACTTCCACGGACCATTGCAGATTTCAGGGGAAGAGATTTTGTCCTTCAGGTAGG
>NMRB01000556.1:0-20470 GCA_002633025.1 Notospermus geniculatus
ACAACTGCCTCATGAAATCATACGCGAGTGGTATTTTAGGGTATGATCAAGTTTTTAACTGACCTACTTTCATGACCTAGTGACGTACTTAAAAACCAGTTGAGCCAAGGTACTCATGCTTGGTATCAAACTAAAGGTAATGAAGTGTAGGTTTGAACTGACCTACTTCTATGACCTGGTGGCCTACTTAAAGACCAGTTGAGCCAAGGTAGTCATGTTTGGTATCAAACTAAAGGTAATGAAGTGTAGGTTTGAACTGACCTACTTGTATGACCTAGTGACCTACTTAAAGACCAGTTGAGCAAAGGTAGTCATGTTTGGTATCAAACTAACGCTAATGAAGTGTAGGTGTGACCTGACCTACTTCCATGACCTAGTGACCTACTTAAAGACCAGTTGAGCCAAGATAGTCATGTTTGGTATCAAACTAAAGGTAATGATGTGTAGGTTTGAACTGACCTACTTCTATGACCTAGTGACCTACTTAAAGACCAGTTGAGCAAAGGTAGTCATGTTTGGTATCAAAGTAAAGCTAATGAAGTGTAGGTGTGACCACACCTACTTCCATGACCTAGTGACCTACTTAAAGACTAGTTGAGCCAAGGAAGTCATGTTTGGTGGTATCAAACTCATTACACCTACAACTACACCTCTTGTTTTCTGAAGCAAGCGCTCCCGCACCGTACAGTCTAATTCTCCCGCAGCCGTACAGTTCATTTTAAAATTGCCGATTTTCGAAGCGTTCTCCTGCAAAGGGGCTGGGAGATATTGCAGTAGCATGCCTTTTATAGTGTATTCATTCACCTAGGCCTATCATTTTGCCCTTAGCAATGGTAATAGCGATTTGGAACCTCACCTTCGCCACGTGTTGGTCACCGGAATTTTCTCCCGCAGATGTACGGCAATATTGATTGTGCACCGTGGAGTCTAGTGGCACGAGACTATGGCCCGAATTCCTAGTTTCTTGTCGTCCCGCTACGTGGTTGGTTGTCCGAGTGACGCCAGCACCTCTTACAATTCATCATGGCTGCGCCCATAGTTTGCCGCTTCGGTGATTGAAATCGAGACAGAAGCCGAGATTTGTATAATTCATACATATAAGTGATAAGAGATCAGTGAATTGCAACATGCACATGCATCATGTCCATGTCTAAACCAGTTATGGCCTATACACACGGTCAAATTTTTCATCCAATTTTCTGAATATCCTCAATAAAGGCCTCCATGCGGGTTTATACATTGAAGCCCCAATATGCCCGGAATCTGAATTTCCAAAAATTGCATGAAAAATTGAATCGTGTGTATAGGCCATTAGCAGTTAGATCAGAGTTGATCAATTGATTAAACTTATGAACTGGGCCTGCGCCTAGGCCAAGGCCTAGCAGAAATTGAGTCATGGGGGGGGGGGCTACAGTATTCGATCATGTTATTGCTAACTGACACCACCGAATATGATACCTCGGGGTTTACAGTACGTTGCACAATTGACATCCCTTCGGCGCCGCGCACCACCCGCGTACCACATGCAGCGTCATTCACGTACCATCCTCGTACCTTCCGAGGACGTGGCGCGGCGTCATGGAAGGCGTGCAGTGAAGGCGTAACGTCATTCACCCGACGTCACGCAACAGAGACGCGTGACGTAGGCCTACCCGTACCATCCGCGATGAAGTGAAGGATACCTTCCGCGCCACGTCCGAGGAAGGTACGGGGATAAAGGGAGGTCAGTTGTGCAACGTACTGGTGGCTGAGCATTTCTAAAAAGATATTTCCTTGACATTATTACCTACCTGAGAAAATGCAGTGAGAAAATACGACACCCATGCTGCATGTAAACGATCGTCATCTTAATCGTCGAGTTGGAGGGCCTGCAACCACCGCGCCCTTGACGGAAATTCGTCTTCATCTGGAATTCTATGCCATTTCCCTTGGCAGCGTGTGACTTGCACCATTTTATCAGGGTTTGGGGGAATTTTATGCGATAAAATACGATGAGACGCTCAGTCAGCTGTCAAACATGTCAAAACCACACCAGCGTTGACTTCCGTGTTTAGGCCTACATTTGCCCACCAGACAGTGCGGATGCGTGAGTTTTCTATGAGTCGCTAAGCAACGCGGTGACGTGAAAAGGTTAGTGATAAAGCCCGGAATGAAACGAAACGAAATGAAATCATCGAAATGGGAATCACAAGGAATTTGAGAATTAACGTAGGCCTAATTAAATGTCATTATTTTGCAGATGTATGCTTCCGTTTTTTTCGACATACAACTGTACACGTACCGTACCACACAAAATCAAAGTTTAAAATCAATCAGAATCATCATGTACGAAATTCCCTTCGGTGCTCCTCAAGTTACCGCCATTTTTTGTTCTGCGTTTTCTTCACTCATTCACAAGCCCGGATTTAGAGGGGGCACATGGGGCATTAATGACATGGGGCACGCCCCCCCCCCCCCATTTTGTGAGGGGCAATGATTTTTACTGCACTTTCTGGAAGTATCGTCTACTATTTTCTAGTACTTCATGTCTGAGATGCTGCTGGGAACTCGCATCTCAGAGATTTGATTTTTCAAATTTCCCCGGGGCAGGCCCCGAACCCCCCTAATGTGTGCGCCCCTGCGATGCGCGCCAGCTGGGGGCTTCGCCTTCAGGGTTGTGCCCCCCTATTTCGAAATCCTGGATCCGGCCCTGATTCAGTTGGTGCATAAAGCAAGCGTCAAGTCGGAGCATATTCTACGTTAACCACTTGAATATTGGTATGACAATAAGACTTGCCAAAACGAAAATAAATTGATGCAAATCATGCCCATTTCGATGATTTCATTTCGTTTCGTTTCGTTCCGGGTTTTATCACTAACCACGTGAAAACGATCTATACATGTACATGTCACTTTGTCATGACGCAACGTACTCGCGAGGTTGCAAATGAAATCTCGTTGAACTATTTCGTTCATAAATGGTGAGGTTCTTGAAACTGATCTCGTGTGATTTCTAGCATCTTTGAACCATCAAATTACGGTACGTCGACGTTTTATACAAGTTCATGAAAAATCTTTTATTAATATTAATTTCAACAAGATGACATTGTAAATGTCTGATGGTTCCCGCTTGTGTAAGAGGACCTTACAGGCATGGCAGGGGTTTGACCTTGACCTCTGATCATCAAGGTCATTGCATTATCAAAATGGGCATCCTCAGTAACCTAATATAGTGGGTGATATCATGCTTCCACCTCTGCCATAGGCAGAGATGTATCAAATTATCAAAGTATGACCTTGACCTTGACCTCTGATCATCAAGGTCATGGCATAATCGGAATGGGCATCCTCAATAACCTAAGTATGGGGGATATCATGTCTCTATCCCTACCACAGGCAGAGAAATTACAAATTTTCATGTTTGACCTTGACCTTGACCTCTGACAATCAAGGTCATTGCGTAATCGAAATGTGCATCCTCAATAACCTAAAGTGTGGGTGATATCATGTCTCTATCACTACCACAGGCAGAGATATTTCAAATTTTCAAGTTCGACCTTGACCTCTGACCTTGACCTTGACCTCTGATGATCAAGGTCATTGCATAATCGAAATGGGCATCCTCAATAACCTAAGTATGGGTGATATCATGCCTCTACCTTTACCACAGGCAGATATATTTCAAATTATCAAGTTTGATATATCAAAATCTCATGATATTTCGAACACCCGGACACTTGAGGCTGAGAATTTCAACATAGTCCAGTCCTTGGATAAGTAGGCATGAACTAAGACTTGTTTCATGTTGCTCAGTTGACAGTATGGCAAGTTATCTGAAAATATCAAATTCGTGATATCGATATCACCATGACCCCAACATCTCACATCAAAAGTAACCAGCCCATTCAATTCCTAAGGTACGAAAACCTAAGGGTAGAACTTATTTCCATTGCTGTAGGTGTTGAAGGAGCCGAGTTATGCCATCAGATAAAAGCGTGACAGACAAAATATCAAGTCCGATATGTTGATTACATCATGATGGAGGCATCTGAGATTGAAAATTATTGGCTCATTGGATTGCCCAGGTTGACAAACCTAGGGGTAGGATTTGTTTCCAAGGCTGTAGCTGTTCAAGGAGATGAGATATGAAGGTGTGACAGACCGGACACACAGACACACACACACACACACACACACACACACACACACACACACACACACACACACACACACAGACACCATGACCAAAAACAATATGGTTCCCGATCTGATTGATCGGGAACCATAATGAATTTGGGCGACATTAGTGGTTTACTGCCGGAAAAATTTCAAAATCTCACGGGGATTTCCGAGAACGAGATCGACAGACTGGTTGATAACAAACATGGCTCCGAAAAACCAACGTGTGAGAAAGCTGACCAGAGAATTCACGTCACTGCTGCAATTTAGCCAGATGGCGGCGGGTGAAGACAGAAAATTGTTGTAGCACTAATTAGGACTTAGCAGTGTGCCTCCTGAACGGCGTTGACCCCCGGTCAACGCCATCCTTTGCATGTTTTGCGGATGACTCTGATAGAATCGTCGCTGCCGGCATCACTGTAACTCATGTCACTCTCCTCGCTGCTGATTGGTCATACATGTCACAGTAAATTCCGTAGTATTATAATGATATGAGGTACGTGGAATTCCATTCATAAAGTGTAGCACTGCCGCCATGCGGGAAATAGAGGAACTATCGATGTGCAGTCCTGCAGAGCACGCGTACATCGCTTTAAATGACGTCGCGACGGGTCGATCGATTGATCGCAGAGGCACGGTAGTCCAGGAAAAGTATGATTTGACCCAGAACAAATTGCAACAGAATTTCTTTTTGCTTTATATGGTTTAGTATACCCCTCCAAACATCTCATAAAAAGTCCCTTCAAATCCGACCCCCCGAAGTGCCCATAATTGGTATTTATTTGATATCCTACATTAACTCCTATTACAATGTATATGGACTTCTATTACAAATTCAAGTGTGCATGTGCTGCTAACTTTTTCCTCGTCCGTTTTAGGCCCTATAAATGTACTACCAATAGATAGAAATATGGCACCTCTTAGTCAGATAAGCATGATTAGAACATCATTAAACTCGTATTTGTTGTAAAAACGGCAAATTTGTTGATTTTAGGCAAAATATGACGTAATGTGTCATTTCTACAACACAGCGACAATATAAAAATGGTGCCCGTAGTGGAGGGCGGTAGAGCGAAATGTCACCCCGAGAAAGCCATGTTGCCCGAGGCGCCAGCCGAGGGCAACATTGCTTTCGAGGGGTGACATTTCGCTCTACCGCCCGACACGACGGGCACCATTTTTTATATCGTACCGAAACAAACTCCTCACAGCGCCACCTATCTCCATTCTTCCGATATAGTGACACTGCACCCAAACCGGTACTATTTGCGCGGAGGATTGAGCAGACGACGTCAACAAAACACACCGAAATAAGGGTTTTCCGTACCTGTCAACAACTGAATCGACATGTGTTAGCCCTCTTAGATTAGTAACTTCTATAACAACAGATAAAAATGTGATTTAGGGGTTGAAAACGAATGTTTTATCGAGTCACTTTTACCCCGTGCATCGCTGTGTACAAAAATGTACAGACGCGTACGCCTCGATTAAATGTTCGAATTCGAGCTTATCCGGGCCTAATAAACTTACCTGCATCGTCCATTCATCCATGTGTGTTTCGAATATAATATCCATTTAGATTGTACAAGGCAAAACCTCCTGATTAATGAAAATCGCACGAAATGATGGTTGAAGCGAGGGCACACATGATGTTTACCATAAACCGCAAATTCACGTGCTCTACGATATACGCCTTCTCATTGGTTCACAGATTCAGTGGCATCTAAAACGTGGCAGGATTCCGACGGAACACCGAGCCGAATCACCGCCTTTCTCGTAAAATAGTTCCAAGAATAATATTTTATTCTAGCGAGGTGTTTTGCTCTTTTCCACAACTTTTTGGCTTTGTGACTTTGTTTTACATCTAGCTAAATACTGTTCTCAATATTTTGGTATAAAATGGGCGAATAAATGTTTTGACAAGATTCTTGTTAAACCGTCCAAGTATTGGTTCCAGAGACGTTAGTGGAGCCATCATAAAATGCGGAACGGAACTAACGGCGATTGGAACGAGATTGGTACCGAAAGTCATCAGAGAGAAGTTCTCATGGCGTTTATCATCACTCAAATGATCCGCACTGCGCTGCACCACGCCTGATGTAATGTCGATGCGGACCTAGATGAACGCACGACACTCACTGGACCCACATCGGCGCCGTTCGCTTGCTCATTTCTTTGAAATTGTGAGCTAACGTGCGACAAGTTTGGGCTATTGTGTTCAGGAAAATGTTAACAGTTACCCCATGCTGTTGATGATCACAAAAGCTGACAATATTAACTGGTATTTCGACGATTTTGATTGCAAAACCGCCGTGTTATTTGAAGCGAGAAACAAAATGGCGGACGTGGGGCCGTCTCGAAGCATTTTGCGGGAAAACATTCCAACCGGAAATATTTTCCGGGCGAACATGCCGAAATGTCCACCGCTCACGTGACCGCTCTCGGCCAATCACACTCACGGAAACTTACTTGAGGTACGATATCATATGATGTTCAAATCAAGCACAGGCCACTGAAGCATTGGTTATTGGGGGCTGGAAGGAAGGGTGTGAAAGCCCCAGTTTACTGACAACACCAGAGAGAGGGACGAAGTCCCGAAAGGTATGAAAGTCAATGCATTGGGATATGTAAACTGCATCTCGATTCATCCTTCAAAATCAACCAATTCTTCGGTATAAACAGCCCAATTTGGGTTCTGCACGGCCTTGAATATTTCATTTATTGTATGCACCGCAATAAATTACATACCAAGTTCTTTTCATACAGAAATTGGCATGTTTTGATGAAATTTTGCATCTCTTTTTACATGATCGCCTCAACGTAACTCACTTCCTGGACGACAGGTGGCGCTGATCAGCTGCACAAAATGGAAGTCGCGTTCTGATTCGGCAAAAGTATGCTCAAATAAAATGAAGTTTTTCTAATTTCGGAGGAAAAAAATATTTGATCCTTAAAACAAGTTCATTTTGATTAAATGTGTTTTATCACAAGTCTCTTGTCTGCTAAATTTATTTCCTGAGTGACTTCTCAGGTGGTTACCATGGTCACCACCCTCAACCGTCAGCCCGGACCATGATCAGCGCCGCCTGTCGTCCAGGAAGTGAGTTACGTTGAGGCGATCATGTAAAAAGAGATGCAAAATTTCATCAAAACATGCCAATTTCTGTATGAAAAGAACTTGGTATGTAATTTATTGCGGTGCATACAATAAATGAAATATTCAAGGCCGTGCAGAACCCAAATTGGGCTGTTTATACCGAAGAATTGGTTGATTTTGAAGGATGAATCGAGATGCAGTTTACATATCCCAATGCATTGACTTTCATACCTTTCGGGACTTCGTCCCTCTCTCTGGTGTTGTCAGTAAACTGGGGCTTTCACACCCTTCCTTCCAGCCCCCAATAACCAATGCTTCAGTGGCCTGTGAATCAAGCCTATCTGACTCAGAGGTGCCATATTTCTATCTATTAGTAATATATTTATAGGGTCTAAAACGGACGAGAAAAAAGTTAGCAGTACATGCACTCTTGAATTTGTAATAGAAGTCCATATAAATTGTAATAGGAGTTAATGATCCTACTGCATGTTCTCTGCCGAAAGAGACGCACGTACCAAATTCCATCCTCGGAACGATCAGCACGATTCGGCCCGAACTCCCAAGCTGGGTAAAGTTAAGGATCCTTATGTTTACCCAGGATGATCCTGGGTAAAGAAAATGATTACCCAGGATAATCCTGGGTAAACATAAGGTATACCCAGGACGACATTGACCCATTCAGCGCTACTGGGAAGGCTAATTGCTTCTCTGTTGGAGCCGGTGAACCCATGCACTCTAGAAGGGCTTACTGTATTTTGCGTAATCATTACGCCTGGCGTAATGCTGTGGGGAAAACTGGGAAACATGGTACCTTTTTCGATGCCTATGCAGAAACATACACCCAATGCATGTGCGGCACCTCGGGGACGAGGTCAGTTAGTTCCGCTGAGGGAGTGTTCGCTATTGCTAATATCTGTAAAATCGAGCATATTTTTCTCGATTCGATGCAAAATTGCCTTGATAAACCACCTTTGTTGAAGGTAGAGTATCAGCTGCCCTCCTAGGTAATCCTTATTTTGTTTGTATAGCATGTACCCACCTCCAAAACAGACGAAAATTGATGTGAATGCGGTAATACTGACTTTGGCGAGGCAATCCTGAAACAAGTGGCAAAAGTGAAACATCGCCGGGAAAACCCGAAAAATTAAAAGCCCCACTCGCCACGCGCAGTGTCGTGATGACGTCGTCCGCTCTTGTACGTCGCTGAGTAATTTGATTTCTTATGACGACGTCTGCTGTGAGTGGGGCTTTTAATTTTTCCGAGTGCTGCCGGGCGAATAGGCCTATGTTTGTGTCTACAGGTAGCGTCATGACGTCATGCGTATATATTATGGATAGGCCTAATCGCACAGGCCCATCGATCGATGATGCATGGAGCGGCAGGCATAAGAGGTAAGCCTATGTATAGTGATACCGGCCGTAATACTTTCTGGACAAAATAACGATTTTACGGCTAAAACTTGTCATCTTCACAAGGCCACAGTTCAGTTATTTTGCGGGTTATAAAAGCCAGACTGGTCTCATTTTGTTGGAGAATATCTGAATTATTCAGAAAAGCAATCAGATTTTTTGCAGCCTTGGCGGTTAACTTTTAATTGAGTGTTGAAAAGTGACAAAATTACTTGTCCCTTCCTGGTTATCTCTTCCTGCCTCAAAGGAGCTGGACGTCCAAGTTGCAAACACTCACTCACCCACTGGTTCCCTATCCACGCGACGCCTGCGGTGCTGCCACCTATTGTCGGTGATATGTACTGACGTGAATATCGTGACTGGGTTGCATTGGACCGGACACCAGTCTAACGATCACGGGGCGCTGCTGGTGCTGACATCTGCACGAAGGAATAAAACCAGTTTGCCGACTGGGTTTGTAAACAAACCAGTTTGTTTACAACTTTCACGTCGTGCTTCGTAAGTAGTAGCTTTGAACTACATGTATTTAATCGTATGGTCTCTCCAATCGTACTGTACGGTTGTGAAGTGTGGGGCCATGAGGATCGGTCTCTGTTGGAAAGAGCCAACACAAGTGTTATCATTTTATGGTGAAACTGGACAGTTTCCAATCTCTCTCAATGTGCAAGCTAGAATGGTATGCTATTGGAACAAGTTATCTCCGAAAAAGACCACAACAAGTGGAATTTCATTATGTTTAATATTATCAAGGAATTACATGAAAAGAAATACACCCATTTAGACTGGATAAACTCTGTTAAAAGTACTCTTGACAACTGTGGCCTGTCAAGTATCTGGGCTGATCAGACACCTGTGAATCCAACATGGCTTAAAACAGTACTGAAAAGAAATCTTGAAGATCAGTACAGTAACAGACAAACTTGGTCCACAAATACAGTAAATTCTCGGATTATTGGTCTTGGATGGAAATTTTCTAAGTCCAAAAACTAGGCCCACAAAGGGATGACTAGCTAGTATGAATGGTAAAAGGTCAGATCAGTTTCATGGCAAGTTCTCGGCCAAGTGCACTTTGGATTGATTTTGGGAGGGATCAATTGTAATCGGCCCATACTGATCAATTTCACAAAGGCTGGTTTGCCAGATGCACCACATGACTGAGTCCAAATCACAAAATGTGTATTTGGCAATCATGAATTACCCCTGGACGGCTTTTGTGAAACTGATCAGTAGGGGCCAATCATGAAACTGATCGGACTTTTATACCATTCATACTGGACCTCCCTTTGTGGGCCTAGTTTTCATGGTTTTTTGGACTTAGAAAATTTCCATCCAAAACCAATAATCCGAAAATTTACTAAATAAATGAAAACTAAAGTGCCTGATCTACAGATTGGTCGCGAGCAACAATTGTCACAAATACTTAGATTCATTGCCTTTTAGGCTAAGAGTTAAAGCCCAACACTATGCATTCGGTTTTGAATATCACGCCGGCCGACATAACCTTTAACCTTTCGGCAACGTGGTATGCAATGCTCGACAAGACTGTTCAAATGTACCTATCTGAATGATCTAAGTTACCAGTTATAGTCTGTCCCAACCTCTCCGTGGAGCTATGGAATGCGGAAGTCATGAATCTGAACGCAGTGGTTGACCACACACTTTTAATCATCCATTCACTTATGAGATTGTGAACAGCCTATTAGCTCCTTGTATAATTGCCGCCAGTCATGCAGGACTGCTTTGGTAGATTATTAAGACCGCAAATACATGTGGCATTTCCATCTTCCGCATTCCATAGCTCCACGGCTAGGTTGGGTCAGACTTTAGGTAATGTGTGTGTTCTTCCACACATAGTCTACGAATGATTCGAAGCAAGTGTAGCTTACCTGATGAAGGATTAGTCACGCTATAACACCACGTCAAACTTCCAAAGCGATGAAGCTTGGGCGGCCATTGTTGTGTCGACTGGTATCAGCCAAGCGTCTGTGTTATTACTGGCTATATACAGGTAGGATAGGGGACCAGTCTGATCAAGGTGGGGAGGGAGAAAGAAGCACCAAATGCATACTGTTTGGCTTTAACCTCTCCAAATTTAGAACTGGTAACACAAATTTTCCTGCAACTGTAGGCACAAAAGAACCTAGATAGAGAAAGTTGGTACTGTAGAAATTGTGACAATGGTGACCTTGGTGATGAGTTTCATTATCTCATGGAATGTCCTCTGTATAATAATATAAGAAGAAAATACCCTAGTAATTACTTTTGCCATCATCCAAACATTTTGAAATTTGAATCCCTTATACACACAAAATAAAAACAAGATTTCTAAGCTTGCACAATTCTGTACATATCTTGCTAAACGTGTCAATTAGTCTGAAATCTGGCCCTGGGGCACGACACCTCAGGCATATTATTATTATTATTATTATTATTTATTCTCGTATACAATACAGTGTTACTGTTTACGTGTTTACAGTGTACGTTTTTACCAGTTCCAATTGAAATAACGAATTCCACATTTTATCAGTCCATACACATACGTATGGTACATGTATGGAAGTCAAATGCCACCTGCAACTTTCATCATTTTTTCAATTTCTGTTACATTTGTATCTCTTGTACCTTGAAGCTGAACTGCATGAACAAAAATAGGGCCTAAGGCACTCTGTCCGCTTGGCTTTTTTAGCAGAATGGTCGAAATGGAAGGCGTAGGCCATATAGGAATCCCATACAAGCCATATTTGACAACATCTGCGACCATGGTGGGTATATGCATAGTTTCAACATAATAGATAATAATGTCATTTTCGAAAATGCCAACCTCGTATCAGACAAAGTTTGACCTCTGTGACCTTGAAAAGTAGGTCAAATAAAAACTCGAGCAAACTAGAGCATTATGTTATATTTCTTTGTTAGATGTACAGTCATGGACATTAGTTTATCTACACCTGATAAGTTGAATATTTCAAATACTACTGGGCCAATTTTAACACGGTTTGTTCTATATGAAAGTACATCTTGTTGGTCATATTTCTGCATCAAAATTTTGGAAATTTGAAAATATCATAATTATTTAATAGCTCATCAGAAAAAAATACTAAAAATCAAACTGTTTATTATGTAATATTTTTGAGATTTTTGTTGCAGATGTGATAGAGTGGAACTTTCTAAGGAGTTTGAGCTTTGTTTCATCAAAATATGTTGTTGCTGAGATATTTGAGATTATCAAAATTTTGATAATTTGAGATTTTCGTGTTTTGTAGGAAATTTTGATGCCATTAGATAAAAGCAAACCTCAGAATATGGATTTACAAAATTTTGGAACTTTTTGCCTTAACTGGGCAGAAATATTGCCTATTTTTCAAAGTATCAAAATGTTGATATTTTGAAAAACATGCTTAACTTCTAACTGGTTTCGGCTAAACGTTCCAAAACTTCATACTTCTACATTTTTAGGTGAGCTCTGTCTACTGATATCAAAATTTTGTGAAAAATCGAAAAATCTCAAATTATCGAAATTTTGATAATCTCAAATATCTCACCAACCACTCAACAGATTTTGATGAAACAAAGTCCATAATTCTTAGAAGGTTCCACTCTATCAAAACTGCAACAAAAGTCACAAAAAAATTACATAACAAAAATGTTGATTTTTAGGATTTTTTCTGATGAGCTATTACACAATTTCGATATTTCCAAAATTTTGATGCAGAAATATGACCAACAAGATGTACTTTCACATGGAACAAACCGTGTTAAAATTGGCCCAGTAGTATTTTAAATATTCAACTTATCAGGTGTAGATAAACTAATGTCCATGACTGTACCTATAATTAAAAAAAACTGATGAGGTTCTGTTGCTTAGTTCAGGAGCAACAGCAGATTTCGTGAGTTTGGCTTTGTCCTCTTCTGGGTGCGAAGTCAAGAATTAGATTTCACCGAAATTCCGCCACGAAGTCACTACTATCCAGAGGTAAATATATACAAAGTTTCAACACAATACCGGTAGCTCAAATGATTATCAAAATATAGCCCTTTGAAGTTTTTCACAAAACGCCCCCTACCAACCAAAATAGGAATTGCATCGCACCCCAAATCGAACTTGACGTACATTTTGTGGTCATACACACCTGTATGCAATATGAGAATGATCCTTCAAAAACTGAAGGCGCTATCCATCTGACAAGGAAAAATTTGTTTCGGCCCCCTAGTGGCAAAGTGAAGAACTAGACTGCGCTGAAATTTCACGTGCAAGTCGCCACAAAGTAGATGCACATAGATACAAAGTTTCAACGCGATAGATCAAGCCATTCTCAAAATATAGGCCTTTGAATTTTTTTTTCACAAAACGCCCCCTACAGGCCAAAGTAGAAATCGCATCGCACCCAAAATCGAACTTGACCACCTTATTTGTCCTCGGGCAACAGAACTGTCAACATCTCCGGATACCTCGTACACCACTTTAAGAAAAAAATTATAGTCATTTAGACGGCATTCGAACCATCGACCTTCTGATTTGTAATCCACCAATCTATCCACTCGGCCAACAAGCCAGCTGACAAGAACATGATGTGCCGTATTCATAAAGGGTGTTTAAGACTTACACGCGTGTAACTTCACCAAATGCACACACTTCCACCATGCATTTGACGAAGTTACACGCGTCTAACTCTTAAACACCCTTTATGAATACGGCCCGATGTGTTTTTGTCATACACGTAGCCCTTCGACTTGCGTAATAATACTACAAATAAGAGAAAACAAGGGAAGCCAACCAACAAGTTCTTTGGCCGAATGGGGAAGATGGTGGAGCAAAGATAACAGGGCGCGGGTTCGATTCCCAGCTGGGCCGAACTTTTTTCTTTCGAAAAAAGGAGGAGCTCACCAGAAGATGTCGACACCTTGACAGCTTGAACACAAATAAAGGTGGCACTCTCCTGGTATCGTAGGGTCTATCATGTTCTGAGGTGTTTGCAGGCCGTTAGCATTTCTCTTGCTCGTCGCATGGGGGCTTTTCGTTCATGCAGTTCAGCTTTAAATAAGGTCTGAGAATAAACATTCATTCATTCATTCATGCGAGATCGCCGTGATTTAACGACTCTACCAAAGATAACGTAGACCCAGAGGTCGGCTAGTTTTAGCGGTTGGTTTGGCCAAATTTAACGAGTCGTAGTTTGAACAACTCAAACTAACAGACCGTTAGAGGTAACGGTCGGTTAAGGGAAAAATAACGCCCGTTTGAGATAAGGGCCCGGGCCGTTATCAGGAATACTGGAGAACTTAACGGCGTTTTTCGCAAAAATCAGCTAATAATAATAATAATAATAATGCACATTTATATAGCGCCACATTAAAACGTGTTTGTCTGTGGCGCTTTACATGATTAAGACATAAGATTACATAAGATTTACATAATTAAGACATAAGATTACATAATTAAGACATAAGATTAAAAACAAAGATAGAAGACAATATGATAAACTAATTGGTAGAGAAAGTAATATAAGATTAAAAACAAAGATAGAAGACAATATGATAAACTAATTGGTAGAGAAAGTAATTAAAAAGAAAAGAACACAATAAAAGAAGCAAATTAATAATTAATGAAACGCTTCTTTAAAGAGCGAGGGTGAAACCGGGCACCAGTTTCTGAATTTGGCATCCAGGCCTAGTTTAAATTACCTCAAGCCGCCACACACAGTCACTTTGATCGCTGCAGTGCCCTCCACTCCATGTGAATACAAAGCGACGGTCGCCATCGTAGGTGTGGTCTGGTGCATACAGGTATTCTTTTCTATTTACATTGAAAATACGGTACCCAGAATTGCCATCCCGGAAAATTTCCCAAAGGCAGTCGCTATCTCTATTACCAGGCCGCCAACAGAAGACGTAGCGCCGGTCACGATCATAGAGTAAAGCTGAAGGAGCGTAGAGGTACTCTTTCTTATCTGTGTTGTAGATGTAGTGTGCGTACGGTGAAACATGGCTTGCCGGTTCGAATCTCCAGACGCAGTCGTTATCAGCCACACCTTTCCGCCATGTGAATGCGAAACGCCTGTCGGAATCGTAGTGCACCACTGGGGCATAGAGGTACTCTGACTTGTGGGTATTATAGACGTACAGCTCACGAGAGTGGACGTATGGCCCTTGCATCACAGGCTCTAGGCGCCAGGCGCAGTCGGCGTCCTTGTACCCAGGGCGCCATGTAAACACATTTCGACGGTCCTCATCATGCGTGTGGTCCGGGGCGTAGAGGTATTCTCCTTTGTTGACATTGTACAAGTAGTACTCAAATTTTCCTTCTTGCTCGACCCTCCAGATGCAGTCTCTGTCCTTGTTGCCCGGTCTCCATGTGAATACATGGCGCCTCTCACCATCGTATGTCATGTCCGCTGCATAGAGATACTCCTTCTGACGCATGTGGAAGATGTAGTACTGGTTACGTTCACCTGGGACCTGCTCAAATCGCCATGCCATGTCGTCGTCGACGGAACCAGGAATCCAGGTGAACACCCGACGCCTGTCGCTGTCGTAGAAGATGCCGGATGGGGCGTAAAGGTAAGAACATTTACTGTTGTTGTAGAGATAGAACACCTGGCCGTCGAGCGCCATTTTGATTCTGAAACAAATGGACAATACTCCAGCAATGCAGTAGTTTGGTTCCAGAACCCACCTCTAGGGCTAAGAGGGTCCGGTATCGGCCTCGTTTGACCTTGACCCCCCACACAGGAATCGATGTGTCTGACGGCGGCACACCAGTAATAGAAATCCAAGCCATTTTCCTTTAAAGAGGCCACAAAATACCATTCTGTCACTCGCACCCAGACGCTCCGATGATTGTAATATTGGGAGGTTACAAGGACCTCAGCTAGATTTTTAAACCACATAATTTTCGTTGTGGGTTGACCGTGAAAATAGGGAGGTTTCGCAAATCTGACGAAAAACAAAGTACGAAATACGACATTGGATTTCACTTATATGACGTAGGCCTAATGTTTTTCAGGAGATGGTTGGTACCGCAAATATGCTGTGTCTTTTCGCGTATAACGTTAAACTGAAAGAGTTACGGTGTATCCTGAATTGATAAATTTCCACTTTGTATCTAGGAAGTGGAAACGAAAGACAAATTTCAAAGTCTTATGTTAAACGTCATACGCTAAAAGACGCTCTTGCAGCAGGCGATATTTGCGGTACCAACCATCCCCCGAAATACATTACGTCATGGAAGTGAAGTCCACTTTCGTAATTCGTACTTCGTTTTTCGTCAGATTTGCGAAACCTCCGTATTATCAGGGTTAGGGGCGTCCGAACCCAAGAGGGGTCACTGATCAGCGGAGAGAAGCAGTGAGCTGGCTGCCGGGACTATAGCAGTCAATCGCCCCTGCGGAGAAATCTAAGACATGATACACTTTCCAAAAATGCATTAGATTTTTAAACAAACATTATATTATTTCATGTTGAGGAAAAAGAGGATTTAGAAAAATATCCAAACCAAATATTTCGTGTTAAAGGGGAAATCTCGATTTTAATAGTACTACTTTTTGTAACAACCTGGCCCTGATTGGCCAATCACTGGTGTGTAACCTGACGTCACAGAAGACAGACTGGTTCGCGATCCGAACATAGCTGACGGTAGGTAACCGGGAACCAGTCTACCTTCTGTGACGTCAGACACACAGGATCCTGTGTGTGAGGTCAAGGTCGAGCGAGGTCAATACCGAACCCCCTTAGCCCTGGCGGTGGGTTCGGGAACCAGGCTATGATTTTAGCACTATGACATCAACATATTTTGTTCATTGAAAAGTTCTTCATTGCCAGCAAATTGAAGGCATATACTTGCGGCAATGCTCTGCACCGGTGGAGATGACAGAACGCATTCTAGTTAAAGGGAGACATGCGAAAAATAGCGGCTGGGTAACTCCGTCTGAGTACCATGATTTGCTGTGTGGTGGCGCGGTAAACACACAGTTACACATCCTTTCGTACGGTGCCGCCACTAGATCACCAAGGCTATTTTCTGGCCTTCCCTTTGCTCCGCCCCATGACCATTGAATGACAAATATAAATAACAATGCGTTGAGGTTTATGGTCTGGAGGAACGAGCTACTACTATGCAATAAGATTTAGAGGGATTAAATCCTTTGTGAGTTTATGAGAATACTCCGAGGTACACAGTGGATTGCATAGTTGGGGTATTATGCTGTGGTGGGATTTGAGCCAGAAGGAAAGCTGAAGTTTGACTTTTCTGAATGCTTCTAGCAAAGAGAAAACCTGTCTTAATTGTAAATGTCTCTGAAGTTCGACCGTATAGCATATGATCAAAAATAGTACCACCCTCAACCTTGAAAATATGCTGTGGTGGGATTTGAGCCAGAAGGAAAGCTGAAGTTTGACTTTTCTGAATGCTTCCAGCAAAGAGAAAACCTGTCTTAATTGTAAATGACTCTGAAGTTCGACCGTATAGCATATGATCAAAAATAGTACCACCCTCAACCTTGAAAAGCATAAAATTGGCAGCTATCTCCCGAAAAACTTGGACGATCTGAAAGTAACTGCACCAAGTCAAAGGATTAGACACTGGCTACAAGCAGTATAAAATTCAATCAAATCCATCCACTGGTTTCAGAGATATCAATGTTTAAATAGATGACTATCCCTCAGAATGGCATGGACCAGCACGTTGAGTTCGTTTTTTTTAATATAGATGGCGCAGAGCCCTTTAACTGCTAATTACTCATTAGGGAATGCATGGATTTGCAAACAAAGTTGTGATTAGTATTCCTTGTGCGCCTGCCCACATTTTGGTGCCAAAAGTTTTTAGATTTTTGCAACTTTTTTGATCATGCGCCACCTATTATAAATTCAATCAAATCCATCCACTGGTTTCAGCGATATCAATGTTTAAATAGATGACTATCCCTCAGAATGGCATGGACCAGCACGTTGAGTTCGTTTTTTTAAATATAGGTGACGCAGAGCCCTTTAATTGCTAATTACTCATTAGGGAATGCATGGATTTGCAAACAATGTTGTGATTAGTATTCCTTGTGCGCCTGCCCACATTTTGGTGCCAAAAGTTTTTGGATTTTTGCAACTTTTTTGATCATGCGCCACCTATTATTTGAAAACATAACTAAAACCCCTGGGCTGGGCTGTTTCAGAGTGGAACATTTTTGGTGGTGACTTCCCATTTCGCCAAATCCCATTTCGCCAAATCCCATTTGGCCAAATTCCCATTTGGCCAAATTCCCAAATCGCCAAATTCCCATTTTGCCAAAATCCCATTTGGCCAAATTCCCAATTTGCGAAATTCCCATTTCGCCAAATTACCGTTTTGCCAAAGTTCCATTTTGCAAAATATTTACTTGGCAATTTTTGAAGCAGGCTCAGAAGTGCAACAAATATAGCGAATGGTATTCATTCCAAATAAGAATGGCGTTATTTTTTAGGTAAATTCTTCAACGACCATTTCAGACGAAGAAGGAGTGCAAACTTTCAGAGAAAAGATGCATTTCTTAGTTTCTTTTTCTAATTCGTCAAGGGAACAAACACTGCCTGAGTTGTGTAACCTTGGGTGTGGCACATTACACCCGTCCTTTTTGAAGGTGGAGACATCAGCCTCATCCCTTCCAAATCCTTAGTGAAACGGATTGATAACCAAGGGCCTTATTCTTTTTCCTATTTTGAAGTACTTAGCATTGGATCCAATTTATTTATAGGGGTTATAGCCTGACTAACAAATTAGGCGAAATGCGAACTTGGCCAAATGGGAACTTGTCCAGATGGGAATTTGGCCAAATGGGAATTTGGCAAATTGGGAATTTGGCCAAATGGGAATTTGGCCAAATGGGATTTGGCGAAATGGACCTTTTTTTTGGTGAATTGGGAATTTGGCGAAATGCAATTTGGCCAAATGGGAATGAACCATTTTTGGTCTTTATCTATTTTTGATATGATCCTTGATCTGATCTGGAATACATGAATGCAACTAACACCTCACTAAAGTTGCAGAATTTACTCTTGCAGTTCCGAAATGCGACTGCTTGGCTTCCTGACGAGTGTGTCAGTTGAGAAAGAATGCACTGATGGATTTTAAAACAGGGTGCAAATTATTCATCTGGTTTGCAGGAAAAGGTTTTTCGAAACAAGGCTCAGGAAAAACCAATTATTTCATAAATTTGGACCGTCCGGACAGATTTTACTGCAAAAATTTGCATACACCTTCCTTAAATCCAAGGCTCAGTTTTCCCGCCAAAAGATCGTCAGTGACGAATGTGGCAATTGAATAGTCGGGGCCGAGATACGTACATGTATAGTAATATCTCCTTTTGCAACAAATACACNACGCTAAAGGCACTTCATTAACTAATAAAACTTGCTTATGCTCTGAGGAATCAACTGGATATTGACACAAGTCCAGAACGAGCATATTCAAGTATTATTAGTTAATGAGGTGCCTTTAGCGTTTATGAAACAGGCCCCAGCCCTGTCAAGTTTCAACACTCAACTCACTTTGACCAGCTCACATGTATTGGTTCAACCCCTCTCGCCAAACCAGCCCAATGCTTTCATCGCGAGTATTTAAAATCTTAATACAAAGGTCCCTTAATCCGATATGAGCGCAAGCAGTTCTATTTTTAGCACACAATGGCGAGCGCACACTAGCAGTTGGTTGACGAACTGAAAATGTCGTTCCTCGCCATAACGCGCAGCGCCGTCAACAACGCTGACACTACGATAATCAAAACAAAAACAAAGAGTGCCCGCCGGGCAGCGCGGCGGCAATATTTTTCGCATGTCTCCCTTTAAAGAGTTCTGAAGTGTTGTGACGGTAACGGAATGACCCCTCTGCGTAAGCCCGTAGCCAAAAATTAAAGTTGTTCGTACACAAAAAGTATAAACTATTTTCGTGCATGAACGCATGGTATCACCCATACTTAGGTTATTGATGATGCTGATTTCGATTATGCAACTACCTCAGTGCTCAGAGGTCAAGGTCAAGGGTCAAGGTCAAACTTGATGATTTGAAATCTCTGCCTGTGGTAGAGGCAGAGGTGTGATATCAGCCACACTTAGTTCATTGAGCATACCCATTTCGATTATGCAATAACATTGATGAGATATCAAGGTCAAGGTCAACCATGGCATGAGTTTTTGACATGAGTTCAAGTTCTGTGGGATTCATCGATTGAGATACGGTATCCTTATCTCTGTCAGTGTACGTGGTCTCTATCAATGTGTGTGATCTCTATCAATGTATCCTCATCTCTATCAATGTACCGTTCATGTAGAAATACCTCTACATCGGGAACCATACGACATTTACAATGTCATCTTGTTATAATATGCATTTTAGGACCACAACGGGGTAGGCCAAGTCCTTTGAAAGAAGTAAATTACCGGGGTCTGGTGGTATTGTTCAATGATTCAGGCAAAATGTCACACCTGTGCGACAGACACCATCAAGGAAACTGAACACGATTTAACCACAAACCACAGTATTTACCAGCTGACTGAGCACATGCTGGGATTTGCTGGGGTCATGGATTATTTACAGTCTGACCAAGTGTTAAGGCGGTGACAGACTGCTCCGTTCCGTGTGCGATACGTATCCGTCCAGCACGTGTCCGACACAGCAAAAAACGGAGGGCCGTGACAGACTAGTGCGACAAGTCTACAGCACATGGTCATTTTAGCCATTGTCGCCTATCAAGAAGGAAGCGATTCGTCCGCGACTCGGAACAAAAAGAGCTGTCGAATTCAAAGAATTTTATAGGGATTATGTCCATAAAAGGTCAGCGTTGT
>NMRB01000556.1:20721-35188 GCA_002633025.1 Notospermus geniculatus
CTGACTGAGCACATGCTGGGATTTGCTAGGGTCATGGATTATTTACAGTCTGACCAAGTGTTAGGCTACGTGTATACCGAACGCGATCCGTCGTCCTGTGCGTCAAAGGCTTTGTTATTTTCCGCCGCACTGCACGCAAACAAAGGCTCTCAAAGCATAAATCGCACGGGTTGCCCAATCGCATGCGAATTCGCGTTCGGTATACACGTAGCCTTAAGGCGGTGACAGGCTAGCACGTATGCGACACGCACACAGCACTTTTCTTTTGTTATTTCACAGCAGAGTACACCTACAACAAAAGAAAAGTGCTGTATGCGCGTCGTGTACGTGCTAGTCTGTCACCGGCCCTAGGGTTAATGTCCTTTCCGGAACTCCATGAAAAATTATTGAAACAGACATCCCTTATTTCATGAGCCTGATCATTCAACCACTCTGCACAACAATGCTGAAAGGTGTGCTCATTTTCTGATACCCCATGATTCACTTGTTATTGTAAAGTGGGGCTCATTCCTAGGCCAGTCTCCTTTCATAGGCCCCGTTGATCTGGACTTAGAAAATTCTAACAACCACCAGTAAATCGGGTACTCACAGTATCTTTCGTCATATTCTGATAATTGTTTCCGTTCGTCATATTCTGTTCGTCATATTCGGGTTCGTCATATTCTGATAATTGTTTCTGGCTTTTGTCAGGTTAAGAAATGGTGCAATAATGCAATGCCTTGACACCGGCAACAAACAAGATGTACCGATCGAGGAAGTGAGGTCCCACCATCTCTTTCTGTTCGCTTCTTATTTCAAACTAGTAAATACCCGTGCTTCGCACGGGACGGTGTTGAGGAGGGAGTGTTTACTCGGACTCCCTTGGTTGGACCGGTGGGGAAGCAAGTTGTATTTAGCTGGGGAGGGGGGGGGGGCTTTGCCGCCAGACCCAGTCAAAAGGTTTTGTCCCTCCCCTGACCAAAAAGCTCACTGTTAAAAATATATCTGTAAATTTACAGAGCACCTGTAAAGTCACAGCAAATTTTTCACTGCATGGTTGCTGTAAAATACATTTTACTGCAAATTGTGGTTTTTTTAGTGCAATTCAACAGCAAAATTACAGTTTCTAAGTTTTAAAGACAGCATTTTTAGCTCAGCTGACCAAAGGTCAGCGGAGCTAGTCATATGTATACTGAGTGGCGTCCGTATGTGTGTCTGTGTGTGTGTCGTCCGTTAAACTGGCACGTTTCGCAACCGCAAGGCCGAGGGTCATGAAAGTTGGTGGAGCGGTAGGCCCTAGGAAGGACTCGAAACAGGGCTACAAATTTTTGCGATCTGACCTACATTCTGCTCTCCAGGGGGCATTTTCCGTAAAATGGAAAACCCCAATAACTCGGTCCAGAGGCAATATATCAAACAGGAATTGATAGGGTATGAAGCTTGATTTCTGGTACACCAAGTGCAATGGAAATTAATTCGAAATTTGTTCTCCAGGGGACGCCAGGTGACAAAATAGAAAACAGCACTATTTAAATTTCCCGCGCCAGTTACTTGGACATGTTGGATGCTCTTTTGTTCATGGAATGAGGAATCATGGGAAATGTCGTGTGCTTGCACAAAGTGAATCGAGATGAAATATACCTATGATCATCGCATAAAATCCCAATGATCATAGACAATTGCCTTATGAAATCATACGTGAGCGGTATTTTAGAGTACCATCAAACAATAACTGAAATTATTTTTCACCAAAACGACATGAGTGGGTTCAAAATATGACGATATATATTGGAAAAAAATCACAATGATCGAACCGACAACAGCGATCTCGGCTTCATTCACGTCATTCCAAGTCTTCGAGTCTTTCCATACTGTGCTGCCTTAGAAATTGTTAAAATTGCACATATTTAGATTATTTAATACATATTTAGTCTGATTGGGACCATTAACGACGAAGGGATATGATACTTTTGGTGCTATCAGCCGAATGAGGCCTATCGTCGGCCCCTCGCTTTTCACTGCTCGATCTCTAATCGGCTTCTCATTCGTCATTTCGAGTCTTGTAGTAAATCCATACGACGGGTGTCATCAATCCCAACTTGGCAATGTACCAGAGCATGAAACATCTCGATAAACTTCGGCCACAGGAGCGGGGCACCATCAAACATAGGTATCTTTGATGTTGGTAATGAGCGATCGCCTTCCAGTTTGACCAATGCTGTAAGAAGTTGATCATCGCGGCTCTGATGTGGAGGTACAGGCAACCTGGTCTCCCGTCCTGAGACTAAATCATCAATCCATGCATCAATAGCTGGAGTTGTTGGATGAGTTGGCATTTCTGGCACTCGCAGTACTTCTGGATCTGCACTAGGCTCAAAAGGTGGAGCTGCAGGGTTGAGCTGTGATGTTCCATAACCGTGTGGAAACTCAGGACGTCTCTGTTGAGACTCCGGGTTCAGAGTGGGATGAGACTGCTGACTAACTGTAGACTTGAAAGCTGCAGGGTTAAACTGTGACGCACTGTAATCACATGTAGACTCATGGGACCTGGGCTGTTGAGGCTCCGACTTCACAGCAAGGTGAGAAAACTGGACCATTTTAGACTTGGGCTCTGGATGTTCATAAACTTGAACAGAACTTGCTCTACTCGGCTGTTCTATCTGTGGCAACGACCTGAACTCACTTCCAGGTTTGGCAACCATCTCCTTTGGCCTTACATCAAACGGTTTGACATCTGCATCTGACTGCTTGAAACTTGAAATTGGAGCAAATCCTGGGGCTGATGAGCGAATACTAAAGTCCATCTGGCTTGATGTAAACATACCAGTAAACGGTGGTGTATAAACAAAGGTTGAAGTTACAGACTCGGATGCACTGGACACAGCAGGGTATTCGAAGGAAAAGGCATTCATGACGGACTGTGCTGGCTCCTCACCTTCTGTCACTTCGGTTACAAGTGGACCTGGATTATTCGTTAGCCAGTCATCGACCTTCGCTTGTTGATCATCATTTAACACGACGCCATGGTGTAAATACTGTGACGATAACCGCTCTTCAATGTCTTGCAACGATGTTGTACTTATTGACCCCGATTCCACAGTAGTGTGCGACTTTACATCAGATGATTCTAACCTTTCCTTGATTAGTGCGACTTTACATCAGATGATTCTAACCTTTCCTTGATATTGCTCAATGTCCTACAAGCCACTTCCGCTCGTTCTTTCATCCACTGTTTTGCACTTTCTAAGTCTTGACCTCCCAGTAAAGTTATATAGAGCTTATGGGTTCCAGTAAGCGTCTCAAGAGCCGTTTCAATATTATCGAATGATTCTCGTATGTAGACTTCGACCGATTTGCTTCCAAGAAGAGATTAGCTTTGTTGACCTGCTTGGTGAGAGTACCGGCATTAGACGACCGCAACTTCTTCACTCGTTGGACCATTTCAGACGTATCACTGTCAGGGTCATGGGCAGTCGCCATGATGGAGGACGAGGTGTCACAAGCCATGTGACAAGGAATGAGAGGGTGAGTTGCAATCCGGCTGCGGTGTTTAGAAATTTAAATTACATGCCCATTGCATGCAGCTAGAGGGAATTCCATACAGGTTAAATGAATTCGATCTTCACACCTGACAGGAGAAGAATTTAAGAATAGATAACTTAAAAGCGTGTGCTGCAGAACTAAATATCAAATTAACCAAGGCTATACTGAACCAAGATTATAAGATAGTACGTACTAAACATTAAGTAAGGTGGGCAGCTAGTAGGTAGATGTAAACCTGGGCCACACCCGTGCAGCACACACAGATTTACAAAAGTCAAAAATTAGCCAAAATTCACTAACAAACCACCCCTAGCTACGCTACACTCTATAAAGACCAGGGCCCATATTCATAAAACCTTGCTACCTTAGTTGGCTACTAGTTGTGTACATTGGCCTGTACAAACTAGGCACTTTAGCAGGCAACTAAGCCAAGCTGAGTTTTATGAATATGGGTCCTGAAGGTTTGTCATCAGAGCATAAATTACTATTTGTGCGTGACAACACAACAGATTTTTTCATATGAATTTCCAATTTATTGGACCAGAGCACACGCAATACACGGGCGTGCAGTCAAATGCACGTAGCAAATGTACAGCAATGTACAGACACTGAACAGCGTGTTCAGGGCCAAAAAGGGCGACGGTGTCGATAAAAAATGCCTTCTAATACCAAAATTAACTGTAACGGTTGCAACTAAATAATTATAGACTGAGATAGCCGTGTTGATCGTTGAATGAATGAGAAGAAATGAAATAGGTAACACCGTCTTTTGAATCAACTTGGTTGTATTGATATAGAATTTCGAGGTAGCCGTGTTGATCAAGAAGATTGAAATCAGGAAAAAGTACATAATAACACCATTTTTTGTAGATCAACTTGAGTATTTGTCAGACCTGATGAAGGCACGGTAGTGTCGAAAGCTCGTCCCAATATACTCAAGTTGATCTACAAAAAATGGTGTTATTATGTACTTTTTCTTGGTTGTATTGAGACAAGCTTTCGACCCTATCGGGCCTTCATCAGGTCTGACCTGATGAAGGCCCGATAGGGTCGAAAGCTTGTCTCAATACAACCAAGTTGATTCAAAAGACGGTGTTACCTATTTCATTTCTTCTGGTTGCAACTAAACTTACTCAAAAGGTTGAGAATTAACTCATGTTGCCTTGTGTTGTTCTGTAATTTATGGTATCATGACTTATTCTATGGTAAAATTGAAAAATTGGGAGAGGAATTCGGAAACGATGTACAAAGCAAGGCGGCCGGATTGCAACTGATGAATATGCGCAGTAGGCCAGAATAACACAGTTTAGTGGACATTCCTTAACATAGGTGGCAGCACCTGACTGGCACTGAAGTAGAGAGGTTCAGAAGGCACGTCATCAACAAGCTGATTTTATTTACATTTGGCTGGTGTTTGTAAACACAAAATTTCAGCCAATCAGAATGCACGAACATTTCTTTGTTGACATTCTGGAGAAGTTTGTTGACATTTTTTCCCGAAAATTCGTCGCCTTCCAAATTCTATTTCTAAATCAATTTTTTTTCGATATCAATTCGCTTCAAGCCACCTGTCGCCGAACCAAAAACTACCGACAGACCCGGTCTTTTCGGCATTCCACTCCAGAAAATACAGGTGTCGATCCCGTTCTAACTTAGACTTGGAGTTTACTCGGCTATGATGCCCGAACTTTATCAAACTGTGGAGTTTACTCGGCTATGATGCCCGAACTTTATCAAACTGTGAAAAGCCATTCTTTCGATATTCATTACTTTTTATCGTTTCAGAAGTAACGTACATAGGTGTCTCCAAGGAAATCAATGGTGTAGAGCTATTGATTAGGCCCCTACTTGTATCATACTGAATCTTGGACACGAGAAGAGAGCAGTTCTTACAATTCATTTTCTTCAGCCCAGGACATCAATACACCAAGACGTATTTACCAATGAGTTTCAGCGGTTAGGTCGACCATGTCGTCGTTTTCGTAGGAGTTGTATCTTCTACTTCGCTAGCTCCGAATCTCAGGATCAACAATGCAGCCTTACGCCGTGTTTACACTTGCAAACATTTCGGTCCAGTTGAAGTGGACCGTACTCGGCCGGACCAGGTCCACTTCATTTGTACCATTTAGACTGCAGCTTAATGAGTCACTGCATCCATTAGGCATCGCTATCCATTAGGTGGCGGTAAGAAAACTCGCGTGAAATCAAGCCGAGTTTTCCCGCAAGTGACACATGAACGAACTGCGCGCATGCTCGATACCGTCCATGGTAAGTGGACTCGGTTCAGTTTGCCGTCCGTCAGGTACCGTACTTGATCCGGACCGAGACCATCTCCTTCTGCGGGTTTCGGTACGGTTCACTTGTGGTCCGGACCGGCTATGCTTGGCAGGTTTAAGCAAGGTTCATTGGCGCACGGATCCGGTCCGTTTTCAGTCCGTTTGCCTCTAGTTTTCCGGATACGACAACGCAAATGTCCATTTGATCTATTTTTTGCGGACCTGAATCGGACGAAATCCGTGTGCCAATGAACCCTGCATTACACTGCCACATTTTTTGCCGTACCGTACTCGGTCCTGTCCGAGTTCACTTAAATTTTGGCAGTGCCTTCAGGAAGAGGCCCTTTGATTGGACGAAAACCGACCGACTCGCTCAGCATTCGGAGGCGCCAACATTAAGAGGGCTCCGTTGGTTCTCATGAGGCAATTCCTATCCTCACAGTTTCAGAGGCTTCATTTGTGGATCAGCTCCAACTTAACAAAGGGCCACGATATTGCCACTTTTGTCGACAGCCGACGCCACCGGCGTAGATTGTTTCATTCTGCAATTCCGCAGTTTTGACTTTCGACCTAGTGTTGGAGAATGCGTGATTACATTACAATGTATACGAGAAACGAGAGTTACTCTACATGGGGCGAGGTTGACAAGCGGTAGTTTAACAATATTAGTGAGGTTGAGAGCCGCCTACTCATCCTCATCCCGATACTGAAACGGATTGAATGGTAGGCATCTTCACTCAGTTCAGGTCAAGACTCGGCTTCTCCTCCCTTGACCTTCACGCAAGCTAACCACTTTCCGTGTTCAAGGATTTCACCGGTCCCAAAAATAGTAACCAATCACGGCAAAGCTTGCATCGGCAGCTCGGTTATGATGACAAGTTCGATCTTCACACCTGACAGGAGAAGAATTTAAGAATAGATAACTTAAAAGCGTGTGCTGCAGAACTAAATATCAAATTAACCAAGGCTATACTGAACCAAGATTATAAGATAGTACGTACTAAACATTAAGTAAGGTGGGCAGCTCGTCAATGCTAGTAGCAGGTAGATGTAAACCTGGGCCACACCCGTGCAGCACACACAGATTAACAAAAGTCAAAAATTAGACCAAAATTCACTAACAAACCACCCCTAGCTACGCTACACTCTATAAAGACCAGAAGGTTTGTCATCAGAACATAAATTACTATTTGTGCGTGACAACACAACAGATTTTTTTCATATGAATTTCCAATTTATTGGACCAGAGCACACGCAATACATGGGCGTGCAGTCAATGCACGTAGCAAATGTACAGCAATGTACAGACACTGAGCAGCGTGGTCAGGGCCAAAAAGGGCGACGGTGTCGATAAAAAATGCCTTCTAATACCAAAATTAACTGTAAAGGTTGCAACTTAACTTACTCAAAGGGTTGAGAATTAACTCATGTTGCCTTCTGTTGTTCTGTAATTTATGGTATCATGACTTATTCTATTGTAAAATTGAAAAATTGGGAGAGGAATTCGGAAACGATGTACAAAGCAAGGCGGCCGGATTGCAACTGATGAGTATGCGCAGTAGGCCAGAATAACACAGTTTAGTGGACATTCCTTAACATAGGTGGCAGCACCTGACTGGGACTAAAGTAGAGAGGTTCAGAAGGCATGTCATCAACACACGCAGGGGGCATTTTGTTAGGCGGCCATCTTGAAATTCAATATGGCGGACATGTGCCAAATTGTATACCAAAGTGCACGATTTTACCCCTTACAGCCTAGACTAAAATGTGACACTCGCATCCTATCATCAATCAATTCAGTAAACTAGTGTTACGTCAAAGCCTTATGACGTCAAATTTCCAAAATGCGACACTCTTATTATAACCTTATTCGCTTCAGAAAAACGGACACGCATGACTTTTGGTATCACTGGTTTCTATGACGCATTTTGTAAAACTAATCCGTGATATTCTCTCACAATAGCGCTCTCCGCACAAATGACGCCAACATGGTCAATTTCAAAAAGTTTGTCAGTTTGCACCCGAAAGGCATGATCAGGAATAAAGCCAGTCGCACACACGATCAGGAGATATCGCAAGCGATCTGATCGCCACCGATCTTCTCGCCAGCCACCGCAGACTTGGCAATATCAACTTTGATATTGTTTGATATTGGGCGATCATCGCTGGCGAGAAGATTCCACGGATCGCCGTCCAGCCCACACCTGGCGCCAACAGCCGATTTTGCTCGGTGGCGATCAGATCGCTTGCGATATCGCCTGGTCTGCTGCCCGCTTCACCGAGTCGTTTCTGTTTCGTTTCATGGTGTCTCGTTTCTTGTTTTACAATTCGCCTTCAAGAAACCTAAGTGTTGATTTCAGACAAGTGTTTGATGGAAGGATGAGTGTAAAAATCTTATTCCTAAGTGGTAAATCAAGATTCAAATGGAGACATGCAAATCACAACTTCACAATTCTTGTCACTCGCTTTCAAAACATTTGAATCAAGTGTTATTCATTTCTCACTTGCGGGAAAAGCTGCGATTTGACACCTTGTGCAAAGCGTCAAAATTGAATTTGAATTCGGCGCTGTCTTCGGCTTTTTCCGTCAGGTGCCGAAGATGACGTCAGAACGTGAACATTCTGTCACCCCTGTAGAATGATGCAGTCTGATTTGACCGAAGTGAGGCTGACTTGAAGGACTTAAAGGGGCAATTTCCCTTTTCAATTTCGGTGGGGTTACTGATAAAGTGCAACATAAGGGTCTATTGGGACCATCATGCAAGGGTTCAGTCACAGTCTGAAACACTCCTTTTTGGCAGCTGAGTATAAATTTGAAGGGTCCTTTGGGACCCTTATATGCAGGGGTCACTCATCGTATGAATCACTGCTTTTCGGCAAAAAAGTGCAACATAAAAAGGTTCTTTGGGACCCTTATGCAAGGGTTCACTCATCGTATTTGAATCACTGCTTTTCTAAGGGTCATCAGTGGCCGGCATCTCATGGAAGCAATGTAGGACCCTTCTCTGAAGACTCCATCAAAACCCGACGCTCGCCCGATGTGTCGGATTCAATCACCCTCAGTCGCAAACCGCTTTCAAATATCACTGCTCTGGGACCCTTGTCCGCGGATTCTGGCTGTAAGGGCCACTTTCCCGGCTACTCACATGGGTCTGGGATCTGTGGTATGGCGTAATCCCCCCTCTTCACGTCACGAGCAGCAGACCGAATCAACTTCAAGTACCACCGCTTAGAATTTGAGTTTTTAAATAAAATGAATTAAATGGTGAATTTGCTGATGAAGTTGAAAATTAATCGAGCTAGGCCACTTCTTCGTGAAATCTTAGCGTGACGCATTATAATTGCCCCCAAAATAGGAAAACGACGTAATGCGAATAATAGCCAACCAGAACCTCGTTAGAGTTTTGCTGCTGAATGCTTTTACCGGTGCGAGATTGCAGCTACTTAGGCGGTCATTACCGACTGATCATGAGAAAGAAAGGCCCTTGATTGAAAAAAAAACTTGATGTTGTAAAAAGAGTTGCAGGAACCCATTCAGCCCTACCACGAACTGAGATTTTCCTCTTTCATTTTGTGTATCAAAGTTTGTGAAGTTCTCCGCGGTTTCGTTCGGAATTCCACTTGAGACGATAGATCCGGATCTGAAGATGGTCCACCTTTGAATGACTTTTGCCCCTTTTTTATCCCTCAATTTGTTTTCCTCAGATACATTCCTGATAAAAAAGGGAAAGATTCTCCCTTTTGTTCCAGATACTGAGACCCCCCTCGTGATGTTCTTGTTCAGGGACATGTCTTCAGTTTTCCCGCTGTGATTTTGACCCTTTTTTGTTTTGGAACGGAGGACCCCCTGGGGGTACAATTCAAATGCGACACCAGTTGAGAAACTGTCCCGTTGTTAACAAATTACCCTAGAATGGTTGCTATCTCATGTAGCCACCAATCTCCCCGATCCTTAGCGTTACAGAATGTTGCACAAAATCGCGCAGTACTTGCAATGCTTTGCTGTCTGTTTTTGGAAAGCATTGCCATAACCGCGAGAGTTAGCGAAAAGACATCTACTGGCGACAAGAGAGGAATGTTGCTGAAAGCAGGTTGTTAAAAAATTTCGGGCCATCTGCACCAGCACTGAAGACCAAAAAGCAGGTAGGCCTACACCAACAGAATACAGTTCACAAAAATTCTAATTCTTGCCGCGAGAGGCGCTACTATCGCGAGATTTAGCAGAGACATCTACTGGCGAGATTTCAATCTTAAACACCGATAACAAAAAAGGAGGTTGGGCTGCACCGAGAGAATACAACTATCAAGTAAATTTCCAATTCTCGCCGCGAGAGGCGCTACTATCGCGAGGTTTAGCAAAGAGACATCTGTTGGCGAAATTTCAATCTCACACATTCACTGCATTTGCATCCACTACGACATTCAAGCTTCAATACTTGAAGTACACCAACAAACCAGAGTTAGGACAAATGGTCCACTTGAACCCAATTAGACCCATCATCACCGAGATTTTCTAGATTACCTTCGTGCCTAATTGGGGATGTACCAGGGAACCGGCTCAGGCACAATCGGACAATAATGGCCGAGATATTTAATTGAATTTCGTCCATATCATCAGATTGCAGGAAATGGACAGCAATTTTCCCTACTCAGTCTCATTTGCTCCAAATTACTCCGGCCGATCTTCTGCAGCCGATAACGTCATTTGCCTAATGACAACAAAGCAAATTGTCGTCTGCCCTTTTCAGGCGCCATCTTGGATTGTGATAATTTCCGAAAGATCAGTGCTCTCTTGTTGAGTATTGAGCACAAAATGATTACATTTCGGACATTATTCAATGAGCTTGATTGATGCAAAATAATATTTATCAACATTGGAGTGGTTTTCAAATGACAACCCAGTGGCCATGATTGACTCGCGATTTCATGTTATAGCTTCCGGTGTATTCTGTGTAGGCTATTTCTGCCAGCGTTCAACAACCTCGTTCCCAAGTCATCACCGACATCCAACATTGCAACGAGGTTGATGATCCGCCTGCTTTTTACGAAATACCGCTTGTCTTCTAGTAAGGTATTTGATTTTTCCATCAGGGCCGAAGCCAAAGCACTATAATGGACGTAGTCTATGGAAGAGGCTATCTCAAACTCGTGTTCCTCACTTGGATGGGGTCTTTTACTTGCCTTTGCGATGGCACAAGGTACAAGTCCCCATCAGCGACGGATGTGAAGCGCCAGGGATGCCTTGGCTGGATTCGAACCCTGCCGTCTGCTGTCTACTAACCTCATCTCGTCCCGTCCATTTTTCGGCTCTAGCCACGGAAAAGATACGACGGAGGAGATAGTCTATTATAATGACCCTGTTTTGAGAGGATGCATCCCATATATATCCCCACGTTTTCTCCGATATCCTGATTGAAACCATGCACTCGGCCAAGAGAGCGTTCAATACAGTGACAGTGGCGCCACAACCAGAGCCTGACAAAGTGGTAAGGTGAGCCAACTCATCGGCGATCACCGACAACCAAACGCACAAAAACTGAACATCAACCTTTTTCTAATCGGCGGTGTAACCTTATCAGAAGTCATGTCCACAGAACACTCAACCTGGCG
This sequence comes from Notospermus geniculatus, assembly GCA_002633025.1. Lineage (NCBI taxonomy): Eukaryota > Metazoa > Nemertea > Pilidiophora > Heteronemertea > Lineidae > Notospermus > Notospermus geniculatus. The sequence goes on from NMRB01000556.1 coordinate 32,129, forward strand.
GCAACAGGCCAAGATAGCACGAACTCGTAACAACACTTTTTGCTGCAGCATCTTTCAGGCAACATCTGTGTCAGGTGAACTTTGACAAAAAGCTTCTGAACGGCGGTTGTCTGTTCCAAAGCGATTTTGACGTTGGCTTCAGTGCATTTTACACAGGTCGATGTACAGGGTGATGGTCTTTAGAAGTGAAATGTATTGCCGTTGTGTAAAGAGCAGACTTGCTTCCCGGATTAATTCTTTGATGATGGTGAATGCAGCGGCAGTTCGTCTGCGGGATTCCTTCATAACATCGCGAAAAAGGAAGGACAAGTTGGCTGCATGGACATCAATCATGCCAGTCCTTGGATAACATCGCGTTGTCATCTTGATTTCTTGGAATCGACAAGCCTGCTCGTCAATTGCAGAATCTCATCCAAGTGTCATCACCATTTTTAACACTCTTTCACAGTCAGTAGCAATTTCATTTGATTCAGAAATTAGCCCAGGCCTACTCTTCATACTTCTAATTGGTGCGGGGTTACGACCGATATATCCGAAACGGCTGGATCAACTTTGACATACCATACATCCATCGACTTGTCTTTCTTGTCGGTATCTTTCTGCTATCTTCATTTTTCGCGTAACGCCGACATAACGGATCCCTTTCTCAAAACACTTTCATTTCGCCGAGATGTTCAGTGCAGTTTACACATGTGCGATGCACTGCGTCATCACGATGTTCAGTGCAGTTTACACATGCGCGATGCATTGCGTCGTTTCAAAATGGCGAAAACCTGCGTTGTCAAAGATAGTCGCCCTCTCTATCACGTGAAGAATGGTATGGTTCCAACCCCACCGAAGTGAGAGGTGCCGATGTTTTCACTGCGCCACTCCGAGCCCCAAACACGGACATTATTGGATGTTCAAGAATGGTATTGCCTGGCTTCCACATATAACTGTACATGTAAAACGACATGCGACGTCTCCTTGGTTTTCCGACAAAAGCAAAAGCGATGAAGCAACAGGTAGCACAAAGCCATTGAAGCGTCAGTTGTAACGAAATCGGAGAAATATGGTGTCTGGTTTTGTGAAAAGCTGCTCAAAATCACCCGATATGCCCTCAGCGATCGCACGGTGAATCTGAGCCTCCCCGGGCTACTTTAATCAAATCTAGGGTCCGTTTCATCCTAGCGTAACGGATGGTAACTGACCCATGCGAAGATCGGGGGATTACAGAAAAATCTTTGCACAACCTCATGCCTGGAATTTAAGCTGCCAGTTCATATTTCTTCGTAACTTATCAAGGGACATTCGTTTCTCTGCATGCTCAACAAGTTGCATGCTCAACGACACCGCGACGGCTTCCATCCCAAAGGGGCAGAAGATCGATGCGGGGATAGCTCGCTGATACAAGGTTAATTGATGCCATTTCGCCTGCTGAGATACCAACTCTGATTTCAGCCCCGTGGGGCTGGAATCATGTCGTAAGCCATAAAGCATATTTGTTCAGAGAAGAGCATTCGTCCAGTTTTTTGGATTCAGTTTGATATCAGATTCCCCAACGGAGTTCAATAAGTCGACGCTTAAAAGATTCCAATAGCCTGCAACAACTGGTGTTTTTGTGACCGTCGGAGCGGAGCATGAGATGAACATGCAGATGGTTATTTCTCAGGTTGTGCTGGCTTCTCTGCCGCAAGATACAGAAAAGACACGCGACGGAGAATGAGGGAAAACGTGACATGCCTCCAGCCACACCCCTACGGATCGGTATCCTGAATCCAGGTCTACGGCGCGGCAGGGGTAGCTTCCGAGTCCGGGTTTTCCTGAATCCCTGCAAAATGGCGTCCGCGCTAGTCTCGCGCAGCCAGCTGTTTTGTTCCGCCGTGTTGCTCCATTAACGCGTTGCGATTTCCCAGCAGCAGCGGCTGGATGACCGAGACTATGTCCGCGCCTGGATCATACATGTACTCGGCGACCTTCCTTCCGTTAATCTGAAAGAGAAAACCCACTTGATCGCCCGCTTGACGCTTGTTTTCACCAAACAAGCCCTGTTTACTCTGCCGCCATATTGGTCGCCGACGTCCTTCACATACCATCTGTGACTGAAAAGTTCTTGGAAGGTGTCAGAATCCCGATAGACCAACAACACGTCACTAAATTGATGAGTTTTGACTGTTGACTTACACTCGTGTTCGGCTTTTGTGCCGAGTCATGACCGGGCATTTTTCACCTTTAAAGGTATAAAGGAATACCGCACCGGTATCTCAGGTTAGAGCGCAGATGGAAAGACGCCAGCGAAATTTGTTTGCGCACATAAACAATGCGTCGAAATCTAGCCATCTGCCACAAAAAATGGAGAGCTGTAGTCATAGATGTTTCGAGGAGCTCTAAGTTCAGTCATTGCACAACCAAAATGGTCGCCACTAATGGGCGGCATTGAAAGGAACCTCCCCCTCACAAAGACAAACCTTCACAAAAAAATTTCAGGTTGATCGCTCAAAGCGTTCTCAATTAACTGACGGAAACTGATTTCAAGATGGCCGCCATCGCAACTTAACTGACGGAAATGAAATCGAATGTTAAACCTAGCGTCCACTCGGGCGCGGACAAGACGCGGAATGCAAATTTAGTGAATCCGCATTCATTCGGCAACCACTCCGCATATTCTTGAAAGGTTCCGTTCACTGTCTTTATCATTCCGGAACAGTTCGCGGCATTTCTGCACGTTCGGGAAAGGGTAAAACGACCAATAGGACTTGATGCGGAAGCAATGCCGAAATGACACATTTGCTTCCAGAACCCTTCCTAATGTTGTCGGCGCTCTAGTGGACGCCACCCATTAACAGACACCGACGACACCGAATGGTCTCAAACTTTCGGAGGTCGGGACATAACAAAGCGGGATCAACAAGTAAGTCAGCTTCGAACACATCTACTACTCTACGGACCAGTAAAGAAGGCCTACAAAAGGTTATACACTTTGTTTGGTCGTACGATCGTGAGAAAGCTCTCATCGTTGAACTTTTCCTTTGAATACGCTAGAGAAAGGCAAAGTCAACGATATCAGCAAGCAATCCTCGG